>CAUYSK010036455.1:0-60705 GCA_963575035.1 Avahi laniger
GGGACATTACGGTGTACGAAGGTGCGTGGCAGCTCTGTGCAAGCATCCCTCAGTGAACTGACCCTTCTACGTGTGAGGGCCGCGGGGTCTAAATGACCTGCCTATTCCCCTCCCTGACAATTCTGTCTTCCAGGTACTTGCAGTTTCCCGAGCCTGCTGACCTCGTCCCTGCCGGTGCATACACTCTGTCCTCTGATTAGACAGTCATCTCACCCCCACCACAACCTCCTCGACCTCTCTTCTTTATCTGGGCAAGTCCAGCTTCCTCTTTAACAGGCAGCCACCAGCTCCTTTGGAAAGCTTTCTCTCATGCCCCCGTCTCCTTACCTCCCTGTGGGATGGGTCCCACGGGCACTTCTGTGTGTTCCTCTTTACAACCTGTGCAAAACCCCTATCATGCAGTTAGCAAATATCTGTGAAGTACCTGTGTGTACCAGGGAGAGGGAGCATCTCTGCAAAGGCTCAGAGCATGGAAGAAGAACTTTTGGGGAACTCGTGGTTGTCTCGTATGGCCAGTGGTGGAAGGATCCCTTGAGCCCAGGAGTTTGAGGTCACAGTGAGCTATGATCATGCCACTGCACTCCAGCGTGGATGACAGAGTGAGACACTATCTCTAAAAAAAACAAAAGTGCACAGATTATATTTATCTTTTTAGTCCCAGAACCTAGCACAGAGTTTGTCACAGAGTAGGTGCTCAAGAACTATCTATAAAAGACACATGCAGTAGTTCCTTAGAGTAGATTTAGTCTCTAAGATTAGGCTCTGTTTTTGTGAAATTGAGTAGAGCAAGAATGCAATACAAAATGGAATCTCTTACTATTTCTGTTAAAATATACTTTTTTTTTTTTTTCTGAGTCAGGGTCTCACTCTGTTGCCCAGGCTGGAGTGCAATGGCACAATCACAGCTCACTGTAGTCTTGAACTCCTGGGCTCAAGCGATCTCCCCACCTTGGCTTCCCAAAGTGCTGGGATTATAGGTGTGAGCCACTGTGGCTGGCCAAAATATACTATTTGATTAAAACAATAGCATCTTTATTAAACAAACCAATTTCCAAAATTGAAAACAAATGACAGGTATTTTCTATAGAGTGGGAGCAACCTAGAGATCCAACCCCAGGTGAGTGGTTGTTAGGCTGTGCTTGACTTGTAAATGAATAGCAGTCGTTTCAGTAACGTAAATTATGGGTATGTAAGAATAGAAACCTGCTGTAAACATGGCCAGATTGCACTGCTAAGTTATAGGGACAAGATCGTGAATGTTAGAGAAGAGAATAAAGATAACAAAAGACCAAATAAGAACTAAACACTTTTTAAAAATCTTCTTATTGTAAAATAAAACAAAGATACAGGAAACTACATAAAACAAATATCAGCTTCATGATTTATTTTAAGGTGAACAACCTTGTAACCACTACCCAGTTCAAGATATAGTACTTCACCACTTCCATGTAGCCTCATCTCAGCCACACCCCTTTCTCCCCAACAAATTAACCACTATACCAATTTTTTTGTTTCCAGACATGATCTCTTCTCTGTCGCCTGGGCTTGAGTGCAGTGGTGTGATCATAGCTCACTGCAACCTGCAATTCCTGGGCCCAAGGAATCCTCCTGCCTCAGCCTCCTGAGCAGCTGGGACTACAGGTGAGTGCCATCACACACGGCTAACCTTTCTATTTTTTGTAGAGATGGGCTCTTGTTCTTGCTCAGGCTGGTCTCGAACTCCTGACCTGAAGCAGTCTTCTCCAGATTACAGGCGTGAGCTGCCATGCCCAGCCTCCTTGGATTTTGTTTTCAAAAATAGTTTTAACACCCAAATACATCCATGGACAACATGGGTTAGTTTTTGTCTGTTCATTTTAAAACATTTGATGTGTCTTTTAGATCTCTTTTAATCTGTACACCTCTCTCCATCCCTTCATTTCCTTACACCTTATCTGCTGGAAAACCCAGGCTATTTGGCGTGGAGAGTTTTACAGAGTCTGGGTCTGGCTGGTGGTGGACACGTGGTGCAGCCCACATGTTCCTCTGTCTTCCCTGTTCCTGCAGCTGGACCAGAGGCTAGATCACACTCAGGTGGACCCCTTTGGCAAAACCATGCACTTAAGAAAAAAAAAAACTGGAACGAACTATTACTAAGTCTTCATTTCACTTTGGCCCTCTCAGAGTTGCTCCCCGCCCCGCCTGTCTGCTGTCTGTCACATCCTGTGCTGGGCTGCCAGTCACGACAGGGTCACTGTCCCCCCTTACATCCCCTTTTGGCTCTAAGAGCTCACCACGCTAATCAGGCCCTCTGACGTGGACAAAAGTGACCACAAAAGCTCACTGCTTTAGGCAGCAGCTCACTGGCCTATTGAGTTAGGAGTCTCCAGTCCAGTCTACTCACTGACACTGGACACTTCACCTACAAAGCTTCGTGACATGCGGCTATGTTCTCTTCTCCTCCCTTCACTCAAATACACCAACCTCTTCCCCATTTGTTTCCCAACTTGACTTGGGAGTTTAAAACTGTTCCGGTGACCTCTTTACAGTTCTGACATGCAGCTTTAGGTCTCCTTTTATCTTGAGTGCACTTTTGGCTCAGAGACATTTAAACATCACAATTATTAACCATCACTGTCATCGTTGTACCCTGTGATCCAGCTGATAAAAATTCAGTTTGATCATGGTAGTGGATACTTAGAACCGCCATTCTAATCATTTAAATTTATGGTGCATTATTTTTTTAAGAATAAAAAATAACTTGTCAAATTGTTTTTCTTGAGGTGAAACAATAGATCCTAATTTTCAGAGCAGACTGAGTCACACAGCCAATTCTGCTGAGGACGGCAATAGCATACTACAAAATAAAATAAAGCCCCTAAGCCCCCAGTCGAGATGGAACAGACTCCTCATGGCAATGAGATACCAAATTATAAACAGGACCTAAGGCCATGCCAGGCAAGGGTTAAGTCACGCACCCCCACACTTAAAGAATAAACTCTGCTCTAACAGCCATAGGTATTTCTTTTTCTCTAGCAGCTAAACTAGCACCGGCCTTGAGATAAGTGATATTAAACAACTGCAGCTCACCCACTGCTAGCTCAGCTGACTCACTGACTCCTCTGTTCCACAAGCCATAATGCAGCTTTAATGGGACAGGAGCCTGATTCAGTAACTTTCTCCTGCTAAGAGACTCCTGACCACAGACTAGTTCTGGCCAGTTTACAGAGGCTGCACACTGAGTGCCTTTGTGGTCTCTGCTTCACTTTTTGACACCTAGAGACTAATTTTACCGCATTTAATGTTAAGTCTCCACCCCAAGGTGAACATGGGTTGTATGTAACACGTTTATTTAATCTGCACAGATGCATCCCCGCTTTGTAAATGTCCGTAGCTCCTCCTGTAACCTGTTGAATACGTAGGTTTAGCCGACCTGTTCAGCGAAAAGCTTCTGCCCCAACCTCCCTCCTTTGAAGTGCCTGCCTCCCAGCCTGCAGGTTACAATCTTTTATAAGAAATAAAATTCTCCTGTCCAAATTTATGAACTCTTATCTTTTCAGTTGACTCCACGGAACTATAGGTCATTGTGGGTGCTTCCCTCTCCCTCTCACCTATACACACAGTCTGTCACCGAAATCTCTGATCTTTCCACTTTTGTCCACATCCTTTGACACTCTCATAGTTCACGCCACTATTAAATACTTCTCACCTTTGCAACAGCCTCCTAACTGGACTCCTGGGCAACATTTTTGGCTTCTCAAAATCTACTCCCACACAGCAGTCTGACCGGCCTGCTTAAGTGGAATTTAGCTCATGTTTTAAGCTCTTGTTGCTACATGAGAGTAAAACCCAAGCTCCTCAGCACGCTCAGTGGGACTCTGTGCTCCGACTGGCACTCTCCTGTCTAGCCCATCCCCTCCCGCTCTCTGGGGTGTGCCCTCTGCGCCAGCCACTCTAGTCCCCCTCGGCTGGCTCCTCAGAAGTGTCCTGGCCCATCAGCTCGGGGCCTCCAGTGCTCGTGCCCCCTCCACCCCCACCCTTTCACTGCAGGTCTCAGCTCCGCCTCTGGGCACGGCCTCGTGAAGTCAGATTCCCCTGCATTTACCCACTACCTGCCTGGTGGTAGAAGCCTGTTGCTTTTTTCCCCTTCAAACTACTTATTATTATCATTTTGAATTGTAGTTAAATATACATAATATAAACTTTACCATTTTAACCACTTTGAAGCATACAGTTCCGTGGCATTACATTGCCGTGCGACCACGGCCACCATTCATCTCCAGAACTTTTTCATCTTCCCTAACTGAAGCTCTGTCCTCATTAAACACTAACTCCCTCCTCTCCCCGCCCCATCCCTTGACAACCGTCATTCTACTTTCCGTGTCTATGAATGTGACTACTCTGCTACCTCATCTAAGAGAAGCTGCTTCTACAACAGTTGTCTTTTGTAACTGGCTTATTTCATCTACCATAATGTCATCAAGGTGCATTCGCATTGCAGCATGTGTCAGAACAAGGGTGAATGATATTCCATTATATTTATATACCTCGTTTTGTTTATCCATTCATCCACTAATGGACACTTGTGTTGTTTCCACCTTTTGGCTATTGTGAATAATGTTGTTATGAACACAGGTGTACAAATACCTGTTCGAGTTCCTGCTTTCAATTCTTCTGAATATATACCCAGAAGTGAAATTATTGGATAATATAGTAATTCTATGTTTAATTTTTTGAAGAACTTCCATATTGTTTTCCATAGGAGCTATACCATTTTATTAATACATTCCCACCAGCAGTGCACAAGGGTTCTAATTTCTCCATATCCTCACCAACACTTGCTATTTTCTGGTTTTTGTTCAAATAATAGCTATTCTAACAGGTATGAAGTGGTATCCCATTGTAGTTTTGATTTCTATTTCTCTAATGCAAATCAAATGTTCCATTAATGTTGAACACCTTTTCTTGTGCTTACAGGCCATTTGTATATTTTTGGAGAAATGTCTATTCAAGTTCTTTGCCTATTTTTAAATTGGGTTGTTTGTTTTTTTGTTGTTGAGATGTAGGAGTTCTTCATATATTCTGGATATTAACCCTTTATCAGATATATGATTTGAAAATATTTTCTCCTGTTCCATGGGTTTCCTTTTCACTCTGTTGATAGTGTCCTTTGATGTACAAAAGTTCTTAATTTTGATGAAGTCCAACTTATCTATTCTTTCTTGCTTGTGCTTTTGGTGTCACATCCAAAAATAATTCATAATTTAAAATTATATATTTATGTGAATATTTTATTATATAAATGCCTTCCCTAATAGATTATAAGACACACGAAGGTTAAAACCTCTATTTTGGTCACCATCATATCCCAGTACCTACACTGGGGCTTGTAACTAGTAGGTGTCCTGTTATACATATTTATAATCTGATCAATGCATATCTTCTAATGTTTTTAATTTGTGATGTTGTATGGTACCCAATCAACTTGCACATTTATATGAAAAATATTGATTAATAAAGGTTATTTCTGTATGGTATTTAATTCTTACTGAAAATTCACACTAAATTAAGACACATAACTTTAAATCAAGCCACATGTAAAGTTTCAAGAAATGTTGGGGGGGGGAATTAAACACAACAGAAACTATATCAATGGCATATTTATAAAACATATTAATTTTTCCAAATCTTTACAGAACGAAAATTAAATGATTAAAGACGTCTCCCAGATTCTAGTCATTTCATTTCAGATCTGATATAACTTCATGATCTATTGTTTCGTTCTCCACTGGCAGGTTTTCAAAAGTGGTATAGACCTGGTTCTTAGATCAAATGAGGGGAACAGCACTCTTGCCCTAGCTTAACTGATAGCCCAGGTAAACTGCTAAAAGACCTTCCTTTCCTTTCTGATTTTTTAAACCTCCAGGAGAACGCTAACAAGTATTAATCTGCATCTTAGGTGAAGCAAACCCACAAGATTCTCTTTCATTCTTATGCTTATGTGCTTGCGGGAATGAAAATCGAAGGGACTTGTATTGTCAGCCGCAAAACAGCAGGGGGAGCTCATGAGGCGTTGTAGGCAGCTATTACTAGCCACCCTCCCCCCTCCAAAAAAAAAAAAAACCATTGCCTTAAGTATAAATTTAACAGCACCAAAGAGAAACCCAAATAAAGGGGAAAGAAAGCAAAAACAAACAAACAAAATCTTCTAATAAGAGGTGAAAATGGCCCAAATCAATTTCATAATAAAGGACTGACACAACCTAACACGTACTTCAGACCTGCAAACTCCTTCCCAGACCATGTTTGCCGTACAGCCCCTTGTGCTCCTAGATGCCCAGATCCATGACTGCTCTTGGCACTTGGCCATCTGTCTCATGTGTCAATACTGAGTTACTAGACAGCTGGCTGAAAACGGCTGTGCTTAGATTTTCTAGATGTGTTTTAGAAATATTCAGCGAAATTCTTTTTTGGGGAACAACTTAAAATACTGTAAAAAAAATTAGGTTGTAAACCACAGAATAGTTAAAGAATATATTAAAGATAGCCCTTCTTCACTGGAAAGAGTGAAGGGGGAGCCAGGAGCTACATCCTGAGTTTTAGGGCAGGGTATGTCACCCCCTGTGAGGACAGGGTGGCGTGAGAGATAGGAACAGAAGAGTATTTCCCATTGGGGAGAAATCACAAGTGACATTGGTACTGCTTGCCATGCCCTCCTTTGTACCTTAGCCAGAGATAAGAATCAATGCTTAGCACTAACAATCATCGACAGCTCCCATTCTGAGGCCTAACAGCAGACCAAGCTGCGAAGCCCTGGAGAATCCTTTGCAGGGACTTAGGCTGCTCACTGGGCTCGCTGGGGATAGCGTGGGATGTGAGGTCTTACCTTTGCTAGTACTCTATCACAAGTATTTCTGAACCACAGCTAAGCATTTTAGACCATATCTTAAAGTAGTTGTCATCTCTTCTACGGGGGCTATTTTGGCATTGGGAAAATGGACAGATTTTGGTGAGAGGCCAAAATGTCTTACAAACTCCGTGAAGTTCAGGGTGTTGTCTTGGTTTGTGATCAGTATTAGCCAAAGATTAGAGATCTCTCCCCATGTTATTTCAGGATGAATATTGAACCTTTAAATAAAATATTGTGAGCTGTAATTGTACTGGAACGATGAGAGAAAGGAACTAGTGTAAATATATCACTATGTAGAACTATACTGCTAGTTCAGTTTTATGTCATTGTTTTTTCTATGTCTGGAAACTTCCAAGGGCTCTCTAGAAAAGCAAGTTACTACATAATAAGGTGATGTTCTCAATAAACTCCATCAAATGAATGCATACACGAACTATGCACAATTATGAATTATTACATATAATTTTCTTTAAAAGATTATTTGTTCTCCCAAACTAAATTATAATTTATTCTTTAGTAAAGGGTACATTTTGAAAGGAAATTAAACTATAGGAAAGAAGGGCAGTACAACAGTATGACCTTAAAAAAAAAAAACTCAGCCAGGCATGGTGGCTCATGCCTATAATCCTAGCACTTTGGGAGGCCAAAGTGAGAGGATCTCTTGGCCCACGAGTTTGAGACCAGCCTGAACAACATTGTGAGATCCTGTCTTTACAAAAAGATAGAAAAATTAGCTGGGTGTGGTGGTGTGTACCAGTAGTCCCAGCTACTTGGGAAACTGGATGGATCACCCTAGTGTGGCTAAATCCTTGGAGGAAACTGTGGTAGGGAAGGGACAGCTGGTGGAATTTTGAAATGTCCCTTGGTGACAGAAACTCACTTAAGAGCAACATAAATATCCATTGTTGGTTTATATGTATGTTTGATTGTTTTCTTACTGATTTTTGCCTCTGGCTGAGGAAGCTACTAGGAAGTTAAGCGTAGGACTTGACTGATTCGTACAGGTTGGCTTCCCCCCACGATGGGAATGCAATGTAACACTTTTATTTTTGCACGTAGTAAAAGATGTTAGTATTTAATAACATTGCGATCACTACTTAAACATTATTTATTTATTGCTTTGTCATTACTCCTCATTACTTAAATGTATGCTCAATAAGAACACACAGTAAATACATATAGCTACAAAGAAGAAAAACCCCAAATTTCATAAAAATCAGCTGTTAACCTTTTCATGTACCTTCTTCACTCTATGCTCTATCTCCGTGTGTACATATGCATGATTGTGTGTGAATGTTCAATATAGTTTAAAAATTGGGATTATATTTTCATTCCAGTAGGTAAATTATGGAGACAAGGAGAATGGAAGCAAAGGCTCCTTAAGAATGAAAGTGATCTCGGGAGTTATCTTGGGGAGGCACAGAGGGTATGTGATCAGGCAGGGGATGGGAGGGTTCAGTTGCATTTGTAAAGTCTGATTCCTCAAAAAAAAACAAAAAACAAAAGAAAGAGTGCTAAAGCCAATGTGGCAAAATGTTACCATTGTTGAATCTGTGTAGTAGGCAAATGAGTGTCTGCTGTATCATTCTCTATATTTTTCTGTACATTTGAAATGTTTTTATAATTTCCAAAATAAGGAAAAGCTAGAATTGCTGGTATGACGGTATGTGCTGCATTTGTAGCAGTTTTATCATTTCTGGGGGGCTCTGTTTGCTGTAGCCCTCTCTCTGGGAGTGTCGTCAACACTTCTGCTTTTTCATAAATTGCTCTTCACAAAATTCAGAAACCTCTCACAGAGATTTCTTGTCAAAAAGACTGGGTAGCCCTTTCCTGAAAAGAAAGGTACTATCATTTCAAAAATCCTAACATAAAACTTCGATTGCCCGAGAGTCCTCAGAGCCTCCCAGAGCGCCCAGTGTAACCACGGGAGAGCAATAAACATTGGACACAAGATGGTAATGCAAGTGTTTGATGTTATATTTTCTCTTTCCTGTTACTATCCCAAGATGATCAATCTTTTAGAGGTTGAAAGTTTTTTTAAAAATTGTTCAGAGATGACATAGACTTATGCAAATTCATGACTTTTGGTGCCTGCTGCCTGAAGGGCTTGCCTGAGCTGCAATGTCCTCGACTCACCAAATACCACTGTAAGTCAGAATTCACCTTGTGCATTACACACAGCAGTGGCTCTTCCAGAGCTTCCTGAGCCAAGCTGTTCCACTGACAAGAGTATCTTCACTTTATCTGGGGTAAAGACTATTCACCTTTTTAGAATTCACATAACGGAACCAAATTCTTAGAGCGCTTTGGCAATATAGGCTAGGTCATTTGTCCTTCTGGAAAATTGCTGAAATGCACCAAAATATACAAAAATTCATTTTTAAAATTTCATCACATAAAAAGAAATTTATAATGAGATTTTAAAATTTGATAGTGTAGTAGATTTCCATGTTGGTAATAGAGCCTACTTTTTCAAACTTTCATATAGTACTTCAATTTTCATTAACATCTTCCTTGAGTACTCAAGAGCTTCACTTGCTGCTACAACAATTATGAGACTCCATACAATACAGCACGTTTTTATTTGACGGTCCAGAAGAAGAATGGAGAAAAAAAACTACAAAGAAAATCTTGAAAATCCAAAAGACTTGACAGTCAGAAATCATGGAAGACTTTATCAGAACTGTTGAAGGATACTGAACAGTTGACTTAAACAGTCTTTGTGACTTTTGCAATAAAAACAGAAATGAGGAATTTGGTTCCCATTAATTGAGCCTATTTATTCAGCCAACACAAGATCTCTCTGTTTTTTTCCCCATTCAAGGAAAAGCTGACCCTTTGGTAAGGGAGAGAACAACCAGTGAGTGAACAGGGATGATATGGTATGAGGGGCCTCCCCGATGTAAGGATGAGACCCAGCCAGAAGCAGGGAGCACCGACAGAATCCCTGCCCTTGGGCCCACAGCCCAAAGTGGGTACACAGCCCGAAAATGAGGGACTGGCAGCAACCTCTCTGCCAGCTTTTAAAAAAGAAAAAAGCAACCCCCCTTCACTCCTCTCCAGCCCTCATGAAGACTGGCATCTTTTCTGAAGACCCCGGAACAGCCTCAGACACTCGGCATGGGTGGGCAGGTGCCAGGCCTGGTGCTGTCCCTGATGGGGCCGCCCAGCAGGGTTAAAGGGGAGGTGGCTCAGCTCCTCCAGGACTGGGGAGACCTGACACAGGCACACCCAAGTGCCCTGAGTAAAGAGGCTACAAAAACACGGTAGCCCTTAACGAGCTATTTTTGCGCTTGGGTGAACGGAGGGGCTGCTTCAGGAGGCGAGTGACGAAAATCTTCCAGGCTTTTGTGTGGAGAGAAATGGCAGGCACTTTCCGTCCTTTTCTAGGGGGTGCTAAAAAGAAGGCCTTTTGGAGTCTTCACGGGAGATGTGGATTTTAAGGGCGACCTTAGGTCATACAGAACTAATCAAGCGAAAACAATAAGAAAATGAGCCTGACAGTCAGCAAGTATCTGAGGACTTTATCAAAAAGAATTAGAAATGGACAAATTCACTGGGAGCTGCGAAGGATCAAATCTGCAAGGTGGCATTGTGTGGCTGGGATTAAATTATTTATTCATTGTTAATTTATTTATTTATGTATGTGCAAATGACCTTGCTGCCGCAGGTGCTAAGGGCCGCTGAAAAGGCCGGGATTTTTAGATTCAGGCCTAGAATATTGGTCCATTTAACTCATTCTTTCCTTAAGGCGATCAGCACTGACTTTTATCTAGGGAGATAGAGGAGGAAAAACCATATGTGCGCGGGGAGGGATGCAGGACTTGAGCAGCCTTAAGGACCCAAGTAGTTCAGCTTCATTCAAGATTCTAGGGAGGGCGCCACGCAGTTTAATGTCCAACGAATTAGCAAATGAATGCTTATGTCAATATGTGAAAAATCCCTGGTTGGTTTAAACAGATAAAGAGCCTCTGGGGAAAACCCAGAAAAAGCAGGGTTTCTTTTCCTTTTTAGTTAATTTAATTTAATTTTTAAAGGAGGGCACAGCACTACTTGAGTTCTATGGTAACCCACAAAAGTTACCCAAAAAAGGGTCTAATGGATCCTTGATCTTGTACATGCTTGAAATAGCTTCAATGTAACTACTGGAAGAAATAAAGAGATTGTATCAGCCATTCTCTGAGTCGTGTTCACCATTCAGTCGTGTCCCGCCCAAATTGAAAAGCAGAGCATCTATCTTTACCTCTTAGCCATGACTAAGGAGTGAAAACAAGTAATTACCCTGTGTGTACAATGATCTAGTTTGCAGAGGAAACCTGAGGGTGAAATCAATAATGATCTTATTTTCTCTAGGTTTAGGCAAATAATGATGAACAAAAATGGTCATCCCGTGTTCCTGCTGACCCAGCACAGTGGGGACGCTGTGTAGGACATGACCTTGGGTGGAAGAGAACACAAGAACTCAGCGTGGGGGATTCAGACAAGAAGTCACACGGATTGAAGCCAGTAACATCAAGCCAGTGAACTCTCCTGGAGGAGAAAGACCCACTTACTTTGCAAAAGAGACATGTGACAGTGAATGATCCCTGGAGGAGAGCCGTTCTGCTAAATTGGTAAGGGATGCTAAGCAAGGGATTCAACGTGGGAAATGCTGCACTTCATGATATACGGCTGCCTCTCAAGGTGAATTAGAAGAAACCTGTCTTGAATTATAAAGAGGTAAGCTGTCCCCAAAACGGGGGAAGAAGGAAAAGGAAAAGAAAAACCAAAGCAAATTTCTTCAAATATAATGGCAAGATTTTTTTTCTTAACTCAAAGGCATCGAGGTGTATATAACAGCAAGATTTTCTTTCACATATTCAGTCAGTCTTGGTCCCTAAAATATAATAGTTTAGCACCCAAGTGCTAAATAAACTAAAAGTTCTAAAGGAGAAAAGCAAAAACATAGAGGACTTTCCTATATTGCTGAACATCATTAACTTATTCTCCACCATTTTGAAAGTTGTAGATATTTTGACATTAAATACCAAACTGACTAAAAAATAAAAATTTCAAAATAATTTCTCTCCACATAAATTTTCTCGGACTTACCTAAGAGTAGAGGGATTGTCAGTCTAAAATCAATAACAGTCACAATCCAAAGCTTCATAAAATTATGAATTCCTTAGATGTATTTTCATCTCCTGCCTCCCATGGTTAATTTTCACATGCTAAAGTTCTATTTTGTTTGTGGTGCACTGCTATGCAGTAATATGTGCCTGCTTTGAAGGAATTTTAAAAGTCCTTTATTCCTAGTTAGGTTTTTATCTGTAATCTGGATAGTGCTGTATTTGAAGTAATAGAGCTAAACATTTAAATTTTTCCCATAGTGAATAGGTGAGCCTTCTTTCCCATTATTCCAAATTAATGAGCATTTTTAAATACTGTAACATAGAATAAAAGGAGTAAAAGTAAGGATCTATTCCAACATATTTTTTAAAACAACCACTTTGAATACAGCAGTTTATTATTCCTGGTACAAGAAGACAGAACTTATTATTTAAAAACAAAACTTTGACACCCATGCATTAATTTGTACTCTATAAGAAATTTGCATATGAGTAGTTTCTAGAGAGGAGGGGAGAAGCACCTCCATCATTTTCTTATTTTCTTTTCATCTATGAAGTTTGATTTATTAGAAACTACCAGGGAAGAAATTAACAGGTATCATCAAAATAGATTTAATTTTTAAATCAGCATAGAAGACTCTTTAGAGAATAGACTGAATGCAGAAAGGAGTTAGCCCCCCCCAAAAAAAATTGCAAAATTTTTAAGTGCCAATTTTCCAATTAATTTTTACTAGCAATACCCATTTCATTAATACTATTATGAGCTGGACATGTCAAAATAACGATTCAAAGATAAAGATAGCTAAGGTACTGAATTTTGTCATTAAAATATTTTGCTGTTTCCTTGAGTGTTGGGAGATCTTTTTGTTGATGACTGCTCATGCAGAACACAAGCAGATGCTCTGGTTTTGTGAGTGCCTCACAGATAGGATGCTGCTCCTTAGCGCTGGGTGAGTGGAGTTGGCAAAGAAATTCAGAAGTTGTCCTGATATCACACAGAGCAACCAAGGCAAAAAAGCATCAGTATTTTACTGGATTTACCCTTTCCAAGTCGTGCACAGGCATTAATTCTCCCTTTTTATAATAACAGCAGTAAGCAACATCAACATGTATTAGTACCTTAGAATATTCTAGACATCGTGTGAAGTAATTCCCATAGAATATTTCATTACAGACTCAAAATAACCTCTAAGGTAGATATGATTAGCTCCACTTTCCAAAAAAGGAAACTGGTCCTCAACGCGGCTAAGCAACCTGTCCCAGGTCGGATCATAGTAAATGCCAGAGCTGGGATTTGAACTTGTGCCAGTCTAGCTCCAGAGCCTGAACTCTTAGATACGATGTTTCTGCCTTGTTTAAGAGTCTTTTGCATCTGCTTTTTGCCTTTCAATGACTAAAAACGATTAGAATCCATATTGCAAAATAGCTTCTAATTTACGAGGCCTCGTGTTTACCATCAAACAGGGGTACTTTCTGTAGGGTGGCTTGATTTCTCCCCGGAGACGGAGACGTTGACAGCTCTGTGACGGTTCTGGAGGCTGCTCCTCTCCTCCCTCCAGAAGCTGCGGCCCTTCCCTAACATGGGTGAGTCGCTCACCAGCCGCCCGGCTCCACTCCCACGGCTGCCATCTGGCTCAGACCCACCTTTCCCTTTTCTCTGCCTTTTTCTGCCTTCTGTCACCTAGTACTTAACACTGCCTGCTAATAATAATAACGATCATTTACATATAGCACTTCCATGTGCTGGGTACTGTTCTAAATGATTGATATATATGTTTACTTGCTATGTCTTCATAACAACCCTACTACCCTACTGGGAAGGTACAGTCAGTCACTAATACCCATTTACAGACATGGAACAGAGACACACATAGATCAAGTAACTGAACGAAGGTCATACAGCTAGGAAATGGTACAGTTCATGATCCTAACTGATTTATTGTATCATATGATAGCACCTAGAAGGATTTGCTTCTATGCTTATTGTCTCCTATTTCTAGACTGTAAGAGGAGAGAAATTTCCACCTTGCTCACCATTTAGATCTATGCCATTTAGAACACTGCCTGGCATATAGTAGGTGATCAATAAATATACGTTGACTGTCTGACAGCTCCTTTCCCACCTTTCAGCTTTCAAGGGCATTTCTCTGACTTATGGATACTGCCAGACAGGACAAGCCCCCTTTACTTTCACAGGATGGACTGGTCACTCACAGAGCAGTGGACTCTTCAGGCCTTTTGCTCTAGTTTGAAGTTGGGGGTGGGGGAGATTGGGCTGCCTGCTACAAGAACCAAGCGCATCATAGCCCCAAAGCTTGCACATCTCTGAGATGGAAGAAACTTCAGAGATACACTTGTCTGCCCTGCCCGGCGCCTTAGGGAGGTCATTCCTCCCTGCACACTGCCTCGCCTGAGCCCCCATGACTTCTGGCTTCCCGCTGTGTTTGCCAGTGAGAGATGACATGGGGACTGGGAGGAAGTGCTGGCCCTGCTGCTTCCTTGCCTTGGCACCACAATTCCGGCAGTGGCCGCTCTCTCTCTGACTGCCAGTTCCTACGGGGCGGTCCCCCTTCCAGCTGTGGGTGAGCCTCTTCGGTAGCTCCCCAGGTCTGCCTGAGCAGCACTGCCTCCCTTTGCTCCTTCAAGCCAGAGGGTGAGACCTTCCTGCTGTAGCTAGTCCTTGGGTACCTCAAAACCCTGTATAGGCCCCCTCAATCTTGTTCACGCCTCCATAAATAGCTCCTCCATCAAATACCCTTCAAAATCCCACCTGCAAGTTCCTTCTTCCTGATAATACAGAGACCACCTGGTCCAAATTCCCATTTAATGCAGCAACCCCCTCCGCAGCACTCCCAGTCTCTGTCTGCCCATTTCCAGCATTCCAGGGCATCTACTCCATTCACAGACTGTCCTGTTTATTACAATGCTATTCCTTTTTCAGAAGCAAGAAAGATCTGCTTCCCATGAAATCCTATTTCTGTCATCTGAAGCTCACAGAATAAGCCTCCTCTTCCCTCTACCTGACAGCCCTGTAAATATTTAAACACAGCTGTCAGGGTCTCCCCTGAGTCTCCTCCTCTCTGGGTTCGAAGCATTAAATTTATTTTCCACTTTACACTTCTCCATGCTCCCATATAATCACCTGAAAACAAAGGAGTGAAGAAATGGGAGAATAAATTTACAATAATTGGTCCGTGTGAGCGGTAGGATAAAGGACCAGGAAGGAAGCAGAATCTCCCTATTTCTGCACTTGTCCCTGGGGCTGATTTGTCAACTTCCCATTATACATCTTTTATTGTTATTACCACTTAGACTTATATATCACGTCATTCATTCTCCTTTTTTGGTATCTTTTTATTGTGGTAAAATAGAATAACAAAATTTCCCATTTTAACCATTTTTACACATACAGTTCCTTGGCATTAGGTGCATTCGCAATGTTATGCGGCCATCACCACTATTTGTTTCCAGAACTTTTACATCATGCCAAAGAGAAACTCTGTCCCCGTTAATCTCGGACTGCCCATTCCCCTCCCCCAGCCTCTGATAACCTCTATTCTATTTTCTGTCTCTATGACGTGCCTATTCTAGGTATCTTATATAAATGAAATCATACAATATTTGTCCTTTTATGTCTGGCTTATTTTATTTAGCATAATGTGTTTAAGGTGTATCCATGTTGCAGCATGTGTGAGAATTTCCTTCCTTTTTAAGGCTGAATACTATTCCACTGCATGTATGTGCCATGTTTTTTTCATCCATTCCTCTGTTGACAGACACTGAGTTGTTTCCACCTGCTGGCTCTTGTGAATAATGCTGCTTTGAACGTTGGTGTACAAGGACCTGTTCAAGTCCCTGCTTTCAGTACTTTGGGGTATGTACCCAGAAGTGGCATTGCTGGGTCACAGGGCAATTCTATGTTTACCTTTTTGAGAAACTGCTGAACTGTTTTCCTCGGTGTCTATATCACTTTACATTCCTACCTATGCACAAGAGTTTCACTTTCTTCACCTCCTCACAAACACTTGTTTTTCAGAATAACCATCCTAATGGGAATGACCATTATTTTTTTTAAAAAAAGCTTTACTGTGCTAATTGACCTACAATAAACAGCAATATTTAAAGTGTAAGCTTTGGTAAGTTTTGACATAGGTATAATCCATGAAACCATCATCCCAATCAAGATCATTACCGTGTCCGTCACCCCCGGTGTCCCCAAGCCCCTTCAGGATCCCTCCCTCCCGCCCTCACTGCTCCCTTTCCCAGACAACTTCATCCATCTTTACTCCCCTGCCTAACCTGCTCATGCCCTTCCATCTGTGAAGCTGATCTCTGGGTCAAAGAAGAGAGGAAAATTTATTAGCAGATACACTCAAAAGCCAAACACATGCCAAGTTTCCTCCTCCCAGCAAGCCGGCCCTAAGTCCTAAGGACTAATGAAACTTAAGAGCAAGTTGAAAACCAAACTTGCAGTCACTGCTTATACGTCCCTCTTTTCCAAACACACGCAGAGAAGTGATTTAAATTGTAGTTACCTTTGAGGTAAGAATTATTACTCCAATTTTTAGACAAAGGAACTGAGGCTTTATGAGGTTAGACAACTTGCTCAAAACCCCACAACTCAACACCAAAAGCACAAGCCAAGAGAAAACACTAATAAGTCGGAGCACATCAAAATTTAAAACTTTTGCACTTTAGAAGATACCACTAAGAAAATAAAAAGACAAGTCAGACTGGGATAAAATATGTATAAATCATTTATCTGATAAAGGATTTAACTCTAACACAGAGAGCACTTACAATGACCAATACATAGAAGGTGCTGGACAAAAATGACCACACTTTTTAAATGGGAAAAAGATTTGAATAGAGATTTCTCCAGAGAAGAAATATGAATGTCTAATAAGTACATGAAAAGATGCTGAAAATCATAAGTCATTAGGGAAATGCAAATTAAAACCACAATGAGATACCACCAGATACCCACTAGGAGGTCTATAACCAAAAAGATAGACAATAACAAGCATGGGTAAGGAAACAGAGAAACTGAAACCCTTGTGCATTGCTAGGAGGGACATAACATGGTACAGCCACTTTGGAATGTAGTTTGGCAGGTTTTAAGAAAATTAAACATAAACTTATGACACAACCTAGCAATTCCATTCTTAAGAATCTATCAGAGAAATGAGAACACATGTTCACACAAAGACATGTACACAAATATTCATAGCACCATTATTCATAATAGTCAAAATTAGAAACAGTCTAGGCCAGGTGTGGTGGCTCATGCCTATAATCCTAGCACTCTGAGAGGACAAAGTGGGAGGATAGTTTGAGGTTAGGAGTTCGAGACTAGCCTGAGAAAGAGTGAGATCTCGTCTCTACTAAAAATAGAAAAATCAGCCGGGTGTGGTGGCACATGCCTGTAGTGCCAGCTATTTCGGAGGCTGAGGCAGGAGGATCACTTGAGCCCAGGAGTTTGAGGTTGCAGTGAGCTACAATGATGCTACGGCACTCTAGCCTGGGCAACAGAGTGAGACTCTGTCTGAAAAAAAAAAAAAAATTAGAAACAGTCTAAATGTCCATCCACTGATGAATGGTTAAATAAAATATGGTATAGCCATACAATGGAATACTATTTAGCAATTAAAAGAAATGAATTCCTATACATGCTACAACATGAATGAACATAGTATGTTAAATGAAAGATGCTAGACACAAAATACATACTGCACAATTCCATTTATAGAAAATATCTAGGAAAAGACAAACTTACAGAAGCAGAAAGCAGATAGAAATGTTCTAAAATTGGATTGTGGTGATGGTTCCACAATTCAATAAATTTACTAAAATCATTGAGTTGTACAATTAAATGGGTGAATTTTATGGTATGTAAATTATTATACTTCAGTAGACTTGCTTTTAAAGTCGCACAACTGGTAAATGGTAATACAAAATATAAAGAAAATTTATCTTGAAAGATCACCTATGCAAAGAGGTAAGAAGTAGAATATAAGTTCATGCTGGAATTCCTCAACGCTCCTTCTTAAAACCTTTTTGTTAAAAGTGAATAAGGAGCTTATTTGGGGGGTTGTATTAAGCAATCATACTCTAATTCTTTCATAAGAAGCCATTATTTTTACAGCCTTTTACAGTGTTTTGGACTTCTCACTATTTTACTTCAGTCTATATTATTCCCTAAGATTTTGTTAAATAAATAAAGTGGATGTCTTTTTATGATTTTAGTTTACATTTCTTTTCATTTGAATTCTTATAACTGAAAGCATTTGAGGAGAGAGCAAACCATTTCTGTGAACGTGCTCATGTGACACAAGAACAATCTCTGAGCTTCTTTGAGGACGTCCAAATAACTGCCCACTGAGCTGATGGCATCAATCGTGTATCCACAGATACTATTTCTATAAAATCGTGGTCACTATTTACAAGGAGCTAAGACGTCATGGGTATAGACAGAGTATTCCACCTAAGTTACCTGGCAGAGGCTTAGTTATCCAGCATGACGTCATCTTCCCTCCCTCTCTCCCTTCCTGGCTGGGCACACAGCTACTCCAAATAAAAGCCTACATTTCCTAGCCACATTTGCCAGCCACATGACTGAGTTCTGGCCGTTAGATATAAGAAGTACTGTGTGAGTGATCTGACAATCGTGCTTAAAGAGACCGGACTCTGTTGAAAGGAACCCCCCTGTCACCCTCTGCCTGTGCCCCTTCTTCAGGCCTGCCCCAGAACACGGAGGCTATTCCCTAAAGCTTTTCTGAGTGTTCTCTTAAACATGAAGATTTAAAGATTAAATATAGGAGATTCTCTTCGCTCTCTCCTAAAACCCTCCTAAAATGATAGTAAAGGAATAAAAATGATAAAAACCCACAAAAACAAAGAGAACGATAGTGAAGACAGCCTCATATAGCAGATATAAACAAAATGTTGACACTGGAAAGCGAGGAACGAAAGGGCATTGGGAAGCAAGCTGCAGCCTCAGTACAGGAAGAGGGGTGTTCAGACAGGGGAGTGAATTTACAACACGAACAGTGGCCAGGCGCAAAACGAGGATGCATCAGGGACCTTGGCAGGCAGAGATAAGGAGCGGCCGGGAAAAGGAGGTGGAGAGTTTGACCACAGAGCTGTTGGATTCCGTGCAGCCAGACGACAACCCCACCCCCTTCCCAACGAGAGAAGAGAAAAGTATTCTTCGGAGAAATTCAAGAGCGAGGATCTGGACTTGGGGACATCCGAGAAACTGGGCCCAGCATCAGGAGTCATATTGAAAACAAGAATTAAGTGGACATTTACCCACTCAATAGTCTAACCCTGAATATCTTGTGTCCCATTTGGCCTCCAAAATACTGGTAGCCAGGCTTATATTCCCAAGGCAGAAGATCAGAGGATTCCTATTAAGGAAGTTACGCAAGAGAAAAGACATATAAAAATTGACACCTGGGAGTCACTCAAGGAAATGACTGGACCCTGAACAATTACCATCTCCCCACCGACACACAGGAAGCTTTCCATTGATGTTAATGCCTTTCTTTTAACTATAAAAGAACATAGAAAGAGCACGAAACATTTCCCTAAATATTTCTCTCACATAAAAGATAGAGATAATAAAAGAAAATAAAAAGGCAAAAAAAAGGAGAAAAAGGAATATTATAGAGATAAAGCTATAAGTGAAAGAAAACTTAAAAACAATCTCCTGTAATTAATATTCTCTTAGGATAAGAGGAGATTCATGTATTATTTATTCAACAAAAGTATTGAGCACCTGACATACATAAGCATTGTTCTCATTTCTGAGGATGCTGAGGTTACAAAAAGATACAAGAATTCCTGCCTTCATGTAGCTTATATTCTAGCGTATCAATGTATCTATGAAGCTAGAACAAATGCTACGTGAGGAATAAGCATAATTGTAAAAGGCTTCTAATAAATTCAAAATGATTCTAGCCATCTCCACTCCTGCAGCCTTAGTTCAGGCCTTGAATTTTCACAGTAGCTTGGTAAGAGCTCTCCTTGCACCAGATTTTACCTTTATCATCCCTAATCCATCTTTTCCGTAGCTGCTAGAATGATTCTGGTTCAACCAATATGCTCTAATCATGTCACTCTTCTTCCTAAAATCCTTAAGGACACTTGATTGTCTTCAGGATAAAATCCAAACTCCTTAGTGAGTCACTAAGGTGTCACTTAGTCACTAAGTCACTAAGGCTGTCTGGGAGCTTATTCCTGCTCATCTCTCCAGCAGCACTGCCGGCAAGCTCTCTGTGTTATACCCTCATTGAGTTACTGCTTATAGCTCTTGACACATAACGCTCCCTCTTATGCCTCTAGACCAGTGACTTTCAAAAAAAAGTGTTTTTGTTCAATCAACAATAAGAAATACATTTTACACCTTAACCCAGTATAGCCACACATATGCACATACACACATGTACATGCACACACCCATATACCTGCACAATGAGAAAAACAGGTTTCATGAAAAAATACTTACCCATACTATGTGAGGTGCACTCTGACATTTTCTATTCTATTTTACTATTTTTTAAATGCTGGTCATGACAAATTAAATTGATTTTATGACTGACTAAGAGATCCCAACCCACCATTTGAAAAACACTGTTTTCGGCCTTTGAACATGTTAATGTCTCTGCTTGGACCATCGTTTACCTTTTCTGCTCCTGGACAATTCTTTCCTGTCTGTCAAGGTCCAGTTTAGAGTGTCATCCCTCTCCCTGATCCCTAGGTCAGGTACCCCTCTGGGTTTCCATAGACCCCTTATGAACCTGGTACTCTCTATCATCCTTGTCTTCATCTGTGAGCTTCTGGAGGGCAGTGATGGAGTTGCTCACCCACACACCCCCACTGCCTGGGAGATCATGCCCAGTCCCTAGAAGATCTTCAATGAATATTGGCTTAATGAGTAATTCATCTATTCCATTTTTCACTTGGGTAAATTGAGATGGCCAAGATCATAGAATTTAGCTACCTTCCAAGGGCACGCTTACACATTTCTGTCTCAGAGCCAACCAGAGGCATCTAGCTTTCGGCAAGAGCCCTTCTCTTCCCATTATGGTTCAGAGCAGCAGTTTTCAAACTTTGTAGTCTAAGAATTTCTTTACACTCTTAAAATTAATGAGGATGCCAAAGAGCATTGAATTTATGTAGGAAACATATATATATAATTATTTGTATGTAATTATTTACATATAATTATTTACTGAGAAGTCCAAGAATGAATACATTTATTATAGCTACCAATATTTACCAATATTAAAACCGAGAAAATTTCGAAACATAAGAATACACAAGCACACTTTCCAGTAGCCATCAGAGCAGTGAGGTCATTACACATCATGTAGCCTCTGGAAACTCCATGCTTGTCAGAATGAGAGTGAAAAAGGCAAATAACATTTTAGTAGTATTATGAAAATGATTTGGACCTCACAGCCCCCTGAAAGGGTCTCAAAGACTCCCAAAGGTCCTCAGACCACACTGATATAGAGCATCTAAGCCATAGACACTGTTGCCTAAAGGGTCCCATAAATAAAACCTCTGCTGGGTCAGGAACTAATTTCAGGATAAAGAAGTGTTACATGGGTCAGCTGTATTATTCATAGAGCTGTTGGGTAATATGGCATGATTGCAGGACAGCAATGATTTTCTGCATATTATACCAAATATTTGCCACCGAGTCACAGACAGTATGAAAAACTGCAGCTCTCCTCTCACACAGGCACACTGCTACAAAACTTTTGGCCTGGAGGGGCAGTCCAGAATGGATGCACCATGTGGGCAGTGGCTCCTAAAGCAAGGAGAGAGAAACAGGCTGGGCTAAGCTGTCCCACAATGCAAATCAGAAACGTCACTCTTCTATTCCTGGGGGGAGAAAACAAGGAGATAGAAGAGAGAAGCCAAGAATGTGCTAGTGGATCTCCCTCAACAAGAAAAAAAACATTAGGAGTGGAGAATAAATATTACTCCATATAACACTGAGCACCAACTCTGTTGCATTGCCTAAAATATCATATTTTAGAAGAGTACCAATGTTATAAAATTTCCCTATCACTAAAAAAATCTGCATAATCTGTGAACTTCTTTGAAAGATTTAATGACTGGTACATTGAGGTATGATTTATGTTTACAGAAATGGGTGTCACATTTTAATACAGTAATATTTGCATATGTCGTTGTATGCTTGGAGCACTCTTCTCCTTTCTTTTCCTGGCTAATTCTTGCCTTCACCTGCTAGTGCTATCCTAACATTTTAAATCATTTTAAAAAGATCTCAGATACTTGTTATCTATGTTAGGAATAATGTACCTTTTTAAAATAACCCTATATTGAAGAACTTCTATTTATACTCATGATATTCAACAAAGACAAACTCCAGAATAAGGGTGGAAATGGTATGGTTTGTGCCTTAGAAAACTACCAGTTTATCTACTAGAACTGGGTAATACTTGGACCAATATGAGCACAGTGAAGGCTAGAACTAGATAGTTTTTCATATTATAGTTAGGAGTGCATTCTCCCAGGTTTTTTGTTCCTCAAATATCACATAAAAGATTAAGCAGCATTATACATAAACAATATCCCTTGAGTGCATAAATTTATGGCATAAAGATCTAAATTAAATTCTCTGATGAGTACTGTCAAGTCTTTGACAAATATGAATGATTTTATTGAATAAATACTCCTGGCCTAGAGAAGTGCTAAACTCTTCCTGCATTTTCCCACCTGTTTAAGAGGTTCCCACTCTTACAGAGTTTCAGGTAGCAAGGTTTATATAATTTCTGTCCCAATAAATGGCATAATTGCATGGCAGCAATGATCTTCTGCATATTGTACCAAATATTTAAAGGGAAGAGATGTCAGTGACATTAAAATTACAGCACAGTTTGGATGTCAATGCTATAACAAAAAGGAGAGATGGGAAAAGAAAGTATTACCAGGAAGCAAGGTATTAATATAAAAATAAGTTTTCCCATGTCCTTTAGAGAAACATAACTCTTTTGGCAACCAGAAAGAATTTAAGCCATTTTGATCCAAAGGCAACAGTCCAAATCTTTTTATAGATTCCTTGGAAAAACAACTTAGGATAGATAAAAGTTGTCAGGTTTTTTTATAAAAATAGTAAATGAAGCAATGAGATGAAAATATATGACTAAAACAAAAATAGTAAATGAAGCAATGAGATGAAAATATAAGACTAAAACTCTTTAAAATAATGATTTATGGGTAAATCAAAGCAAAGTTTCATTTCATTTTTGAACAAAAGTGTGATTATTAAGGTAAAAAACAAGAAATTGAACTCTAGGCTTCATTTTACATTTTTACATTTTCCTCTGCCACATAAATAGGGATTTTTTTTCCTCTTCCCTTTCCTTTTCCTCTTTGAGAGGGTGATTTTCATGAAATGAAATGTGCTCTAAAGGTTATATCTGCTATTTCCTGTCATCTACCACATGGAGTTTTACCAAATGTGATTCACTCAGTTATTTTCTTCTGCTCAATCCCAATATCTGGCTGTGTTTGCTTGGGTTCGAGCTACTGCTATGTGTTTCAATTTCTCAGTGCTCACACTTATTGAAAGAAGAAGCTTCTTAGCAGTGATAATATTAACGAAATGAAGCAAAATCCCATTGTTTACTAACCACGTATGTAATTTCCTACCCAAGTACAGATTTCAAACTGTCTTCCCCAAATAAACTGAGAAACCCTGGACAGTTAGAAGATACAAGCAAGCCTCATGTTGCCAAAGAAAATAAGAAAGACCTGACAAACTACAAGCTAAGCATTAGACAGACACATAGATAGAATCAATGTGCTTTTTCTCATGCAAAGAAAAAAATTAGATGCAAACTTTACATTTAAAACTGCATTGTTCCCCTTTAATCTGGCCACCATCCGAGTGGTGATCTGGATGTTAGAGAAGAGATGAATGGGAGACACTGGCAGGGATTGAAGCTTGGGGATGAATGTGGAAATGTAGAATGGATGTTTCTTTTTTTTGGCTTTGAGTTGACTGTTGTTTCTGTCTGTTTTTTAGAACTGATCCGAGAGGACAGGGAAGTCAGTGTGGGCAGCTCTAAGGAGCCTCCCTCTCTACAGCTGCGGCTCAGAGGATTACGGCGCTTCATCCACAAGGCAACATTGCACAAGTAGCCTTTGAACAAAAGTCATGGATACTATTAATGATATGGTAATCCTTAATCGAGCTACCTCCCAGTAGTGATTATACTGACATGGGAAGAATATCTAAGTCGTGAAGGCAGCCCACAACAACACTGTGTCATTGTTCACCCCAGGCTTGACCAGGACTAACTTTTACCAGCATCTCTAACGTCACCTTTCCCTTGGAGCCTCCCCCAACCCTTGGCCCCAGCTCCCACTCCCACCCCATCATGGTAAAAAAAGTGGCAAAGAAAACCCTGATCCTAAATCTTTTTTTAGATTTGTTTTTGCAAGTTCCCACACACATTTAGTGTCGTCTCGAAATTCATGCTGTCAACTGTCTCTAGGAATGATTTCCATCTGAGAACAAGACCACACAAAGGTTAGTTCGGTGGGTCTCAGTGAAGATGTTTTAATTGTCTGACAATAGATTCTTCTGTCATTTGACTTGCAAATGTTGTCCTCTTGCTCTCAGATAACATGTTCAGAATTAGATAATTTGTCAATAAATTTCCAAAAACTCCTTAATTATGATACTGAGATACCAGTGGTATCTATTCCTATTTGATGAGACTCAAATACCATCCAGCAGGGAAAATCTTGTGGCTTATTGTATCATGGGACTTCTCCAAAGGCCAAACTTAATTTCCTCATAGATGATTCCCCTTAATATAAGGAAAGTGACCTTCGTAAAGAAAAAATGTATTTATGCTTTTTTACATAATATATGTGGGCTAAATATATTTATATTAACACTTCAAATGGCTTGTGGGGAATGTACCAATGAGGCTAAAGAAACTATTGCTTCACCACCACTCTGACCTAATGGTTCTTTTTTCATGGATTATTAATATTTTTAAATAATGCCATTTCTTTGCCATCCAAAACAAAACCAGTAGCTAATATAATTTTATGGACACTCTCCCATATTCATGAAACCATATAGATAATCTTTCTAAACCCATAATAAGCCATGCTCAACATACAATAAAATTGTAATGTGAAAAAAATCTGATTTTTCTAACAAACATCTCTGGAGATCATTGTTCCAAATGAGCTTTTCATTAGTCTTTGCAAAACAATTTTTTTTGGAAATTACACATATTTTTATTAGAACAACCATCTTTAATAAATATGAGATATGTACATTTTATCTAATATATGACTATAAAGGACAAATAACAAATTGTACACATAGAACATCATTACAGGATATTTTATATTCAATATAAAGCTGTAAATAGTGCAAAGATTTATATTGGAATCTGTGACAATTCATGAAAAATTTCAGAGCCGTGAAACTAATGTGCTGACTTCTATGTTTAAAATTAATAATCAACTGGTTGTCTTTGAAGACTGGATTTGGGGGAAGATGATGAGGACAGGACCTTTCCCAGCTGACTTCATATATACTTCTATAATACTTGGTTATTTATTATATAATAACTATGTATTGCTTTTCTAATTTAAAAGATAACAACATCTAATAAGTGGCCCAAAACATGATTTGCTTGGAATGTCTGAATATCTTATCCTCTTTAAGGGGTTATATTTTGTGAATTTATTCATATAAAAGTACCACTGTGGCAACTTCACAGCAAAATACAGAGTGAAAGTTCTGAGATCTCTGTTTATGTAAAAATTGGCTCCACAAATTAACAATCATGTCAAATAAAAGCATAGAAACTCTAACCTCATCTCATTTACTTACATACATCTCCCAATGCTGAGGGGATGCGTAGCTGATCACCACCACACCTGAAATGTTTTAAGCATAATTTTCACTATCTCGAAAGTATCAAAAGTGAGAAAAGTATCCGCCTTAATGCCGAGTGCCAACCCCGTCTCTTAACCAACTGGGCACGAGGAACCTCTATGCATCAGTTTTCATTAACTTATGTATAAAATGTAGACTAAAGTAAATTACCATTGTTAAAATAAAATTATAAAATCAAAAATGACAGTAAACCTCCCACACGAGTATTTTGTTCTGGGTTCAGTATCTGGAGTTCAAAGATGCATGTCTATTTGCTAAAAGAAAGTAATAAGCGAATACTTTAAATTCATATTTAATCTGGATTAAGTATTTATTTATAATATTCTGGCCTTATAATAAATCATTGTCTAGCCTCCTGCAAACATTGGATAAAATGATTCATAATTTTCTTTCCTCAGTTTGTCAGTTAAATAAATTTGTGAGGAAAATTCAAGTTTTCTATCACATTTTACAGATAGAGAAACTGAGGCACAGAGACTTTAGGAACTGATTTACTTGGGATCGGACAGAGAGTGAAGCAATTTCTTCCTTCCATTACACTGCCTAGTCTAATTCAAAAGATTTGCTGTCTCATTCAGTGCTGCCTAATAGGAATACACTGCAAGCAACACAAGGAATTTAAAATTTTCTAACAGCACGCTCCGAAAAATTTTAATGGGAAATGAATTTTAATAATATATTTTATATAATCCAATATAGCCAAAATATAATCATTTCAATATTTAATCAATATCAACAAATCATTGAGATGTCTGAATATTCTTTTTTTTAATACTAAGTGTTTGAAATCCAGTATTTTACACTTACGTCACATTTCAATTCAGACTTAAAAAATAGTAACAATAGGCCGGGCGCTGTGGCTCACGCCTGTAATTGTAGCACTCTAGGAGGCCAAGGCAGGAGGATTGCTTGAGCTCAAGAGTTTGAGACCAGCCTGAGCAAGAGCGAGACTCTGTCTCTACTATAAATAGAAAGAAATTAGCCAAACAACTAAAAATAGAAAAAATTAGCCAAGTACGGTGGTGCGTGCCTGTCCGTCCCAGCTCCCCAGGAGGCTGAGGCAGGAGGATCGTTTGAGGCCAGGAGTTTGAGGTTGCTGTGAGCTAGGCTGACGCCACGGCACTCTAGCCCAGGCAACAGAGTGAGACTCTGTCTCAAAATAATAATAATAACAACAGTAAGTGGCCAGAAAACGTGAATTGTTTGGAATCCTGAACCTGTTATTTCAAGCCACATTTCACCTTACTGGTTGTAACCTTACTGGTTGGCGCAGACGGAATCGCTGGCTCTGAGGGTCCAGTGAGGCAGGGTAATATTAAGTACGTGGGTTCTGGAGCCAGTCAGGCCGGGTGTGCGTCCCGGCTCCACCGCTGCTAACTGGATGACAACGGGTGAGTTACTTCCTGTGCCCCAGCTTTCTCGTATGTGAAATATTTTACAGGATTGTTGTAGGAATGAAAGGATTGACTATTTAGTGCCTGACAAGTAGTAGGCCTTAACTATGTCAGCTATGGGTACTGCTATTGCCAGAGAACACACAGGAGCTAATTCTTGTTTGCGCCTTTCCCCCTGCCACACAAAACTTGTAAGAGACTAGACATGTTAGGCCTGTACCAGGGTTTCATATGTATTGAATCATGTCTTGAAAAGAAACGTTGAAGTCCTTAGTTCCCAGTGCCTCAGCGTATGACCTTATTTAGAAATACGGTAGTTGCAGACTTCGCTATTAAATAGTTAAGGTAAGGACACACTGGGAGGAGGGCGGGCCCTTATCCAGTAAGACTGGTGGCTTTATAAGAAGAGAGAAATTTGGGACAGAGGCAGAGACAGAGAGAAAGAGCGCTGCATGACAGCAGAGGCAGAGGCTGGAGCGGTGCTGCTGCAACACGAGGCGTGCCAAGGATGACCAGTGACCACTGGAGTACGAAAGGGCAGGGAAGGGTTCTGCCGAGAGTCTCAGAGGGAGCACAGCCTGGCTCACGCCTTGGTTTTGGATTTCTGGCCTCCAGAACTACGAACGAATACATTTCCGTTGTTTTAAGCCACTCAGTTTGTGGTACTTTATTATGGCAATACTAAGAGACTAGTACAGAGTTCTTCGCCCAAAAGGAAGCGCAAACAGCCAAGGTTCTGGGTGACTGACAGCCTGGAGATTGCAAAACCTCCAAGGGATCAAAGGAGGTTTCTATACAGTCTGCACAGCCCCCGTCCTCCAAAGGGCGCTCAGGCTGCTCCTGAAGTCCACACACAGACTTTGGAAGGAGAATCCTGCCCCTGGACATGGTATTCTTGGAGGGATGGCTGCCTGTGAAATGGATAAGCTAAGTCACAAACCCAGAGAAACAACTCTGTTGGTTTGTTGGGGGTTAAACTGGTGTGAGCATGTCACAACAGCTACCATTTGTTTTTAATGATTTTGGTCATTTTTTGCCATAGTTTTCCAAAACATCCTATTATGATCAAAACATTAATTTTAATTCAATTTTTAAAGAAGTTTTAGTATTTATGTGTACCCTTAAAAGTGGAGCATTAAATATGGGAGAAGTAAAATAAAATAGTCTAAAGTAATACAGATTTCTATCTTGTTAATACTCCTGGGACTGTTAAACATTTTATGTACTGTTTTCTATAGTTTCTCATTCTCCTAAATTATTGACAGCTATGTTTCTTTTCCGTGTGTGTGTGTGTATTATACATACACACTTAAAAATGAAATTCTCCACCACGCATGGTGGCTGTAATCCTAGGACTCTGGGAGGCCAAGGCAGGAGGATTGCTTGAGGTCAGGAGTTCAAGACCAGCCTGAGCAAGAGTGAGACCCCGTCCCTGCTAAACATAGGAAAATTAGTCCGGCACTGTGGCACATGTCTGTAGTCCCAGCTACTTGGGCTGAGATAGGAGGATCTGCTTGAGCCCAGGAGTTTGAGATTGCAATGAGCTACAATGATGTCACTGCAGTCTACCTGGTGTGACAGAGTTATATTCTTTCTCAAAAAAAAAAAAAAAAAAAAAAGAAATTCTCAATTATATATGCAGGTTGTGTGACAAAATTAGCAAAGAAATAATTTTTCTAAAAGAAACATTAATTTTCACAATTCAGGAATGCTTGACTGATTAGAAACATAGCAAATACTCATAAATGTTGGTTACATTGATTTTAATCTGTTGATTCTAAAATAGACTCAAAAAATGAATTTATTATTTCAGTATTATAGTTTGTTAATTATTCTTATTTATGAGGAAAATATATGCTTCTATTACAGCATCATCTAAGCATATTAAGTGGCCTCTTGAAATCTCCAGTAAAACTTATAAAAATGTAAACTGCTTCAGGCAGAACTTTAAACCTAGAAAGGACCTTGGAGATCTTTTGATCTAACCTTTTCATTTTACAGATGAGAAAACCAGAGCAAGGGGATATTAAAGACTTGACCAAGGTCATGTAATTATCAAATGAAAGTTCAAGCTGTAACTCCTGTCACCCAAGTTTCCTGACACCCAATTCAGGGCTACACCAGCAAGCAATAAATATCCTCCTACCTGGCAGTTCAGATGGACAATTAGTAATCAATGCACGAATTTAAGCAGAATTTAGAGAGATGGTCTTTACCATTAAATTAAATAATGCAGGTAAAGCTCCTAGCACAATGTGGGGTACGTAGTAAACATTTGTTAAATGGAACTATTATTACTTTTGCTGTGGTGGTGGTATAATTCAGAGATGCAGTGTGGAATAGTGGAAAGCCTAGTGGACTTTCAAATCAGATGGACCTGGGTTCAATCAGCAGTGTCCACTCACTGGCTTTTATAACCTGGGCAGCTCAATCTTTCTATGCATCTGTTTTGTCACATGCAAAATGGGAATAATAATGAGATAGGGTAGGTAAAATATCAGCTAAGTAGAGGCATTCGTTATTATTAACAATGAAATGAGTCTGTTATTTCACATCTTGAATCAAGAATATAAAAGATTCAAAGAGCTATCTCCTGTCCTTAACACTTACCCACCTAAAATGGAAGGGAATAGGCCAGGCTCATATCGGCTGTATCTTCAGTACTCCCCCCTCCCTCTCTCTGCCCCCTGCTCCTCTCCTTTGGCACTGACACTTGAGCCTAAGTGCCCCTGCCCTGCTGCCTTCTGGGTGGTCAGGAAACTTCCCTTGCAGCACCCTGCTTGTGTCTCTCTTTCTCTACTGGCCCCATATTTTTAAAAAACTCTCTCCCTTCCTTCACTTCATTCTCTCAGGAACCTGACCTTGACTTTCTAAGGTAAAGACCACTGGGCTGATTTATCTAACTAAGGTAGCATTCCCAAGTTTTGTTCTGTGGAACACTAGCCTCTAAGGCGCCCCATGAAAGCTCAAGTAAGTTTGGGAAATGTTATAGACTAAATTCCCTGGTAGCAGATGCCCACCTTTAGGTAAGGCCTACTGGTATCTCCTTGACCCACCCAGTTTCTTTTCATCTTGAGGGCTTCCTACTGCCAGCACCTATGCCTCTGCCTGAGGGCGTTCTCTGACCAACAGCATGTTCTGCCAGCCTCCATTCATGGCCAGGCTACCTGTGCTGCCAAGAGCAGTCCTCAACCAATGGCAGGTGGCAGTTGGTGGATATATCTACTCCAGAGGCCTGGTCCTCAGTTGGTGCAACTCTGAGGTGGGTTCTAGACAGTTTGCCAGAGGCCCCAGGCAGGTGAGAGTCCCAGATGCCCACACCAATAACTTGCTCATTAATGCATCATATACTGCTCTCATTCCCTTCCCTATCTCACTTCCCTTCTACCCTGCTGGTATTTCCTGGGATCATCTTTGAAATAAACTATTTGTCTTAGGACCTGTTTCTTCTCTTCCTGGAGCTCCACAACACACACTGGCAACAATATTAAAGGCTACATGAAGTCTTTCAGGAAATGAGTTCATTTAACTTTTTTCCATCATAAACACTGTAATAGATTTCCCAAGCCTGTTTGGCCATGGGAAGCTTTTTAGGAACGAGAGCTTTGACCATCCTGTGAAACCATTGTCCTCTGACACACCCTGGGAAGTGCCAAAGTAAGCATTAATGACTGGCAAGTTAGCGGGTGAGCCCTCTGAGGGACATTAGCATCTTAACAGCTTCTGTGGCTCAGTATTGCTGGCTGAGACAATTGGGTTCCCCAAAGGTGAGAATTAACAGGAAATAATGGGTGGCTTTCACAGCTGAAGAGTATAGCCATGAGATTTGGAGGACAGTCCAAGAGGTACATAGGATGAAGACAGTTATTTTCTGAAATTACTCCAGAGAAAAGAAGTATCTTTAGGAAGAAGCAGCCCACTTTTCAGTGGCCTCAGCCAAAATCATCCAATGCCTGGGACTGCAACATCCCTTGAGGTACTTGAGGAATAAAATCGTCAATACTGATCAGAATTTAAATACTTAAGCATTAAACTATTCTGTAAATCCATAAAGAGATTTTAGAAAAGAGTAAAAACTTGGATTCCCTGATAAAGAGATATAGATTGAGGACATTTCAGAAAGCATTCTTGCTCTGCCTTTAAGACAACCATTGTCCACAGCCAACTACTTTACTGCCCAAGCAGGATCCGACTGGAAGGAGGTAGAAAGAAGTCTTGTAAGCGGACAGTACTCGGGAGGTGGGGAGGGAGTGAAAGGTCAGTGTGTGTGGGAGTGTGTTTAGTGCAATTTGGGACTAAACACCAGTCATCTCCAGGACCTGACTTTTGCTACTTCCAGCAATTTTCTTCCCAAATCTGCAAACACAGTTCACACACCTCCTTTGTCACCTCAGTCACACTATACTCTCTTGTCCATTTTTCGGAGATTGAGACATTAAATATTTTAGCATGCGTTGCCATGTTTTGACATTAAAAGAACTTACTTTTTTGTTAATATTGCTATTTCAAAAATCTTTGTTGCTCATAAAATATTAATAAATGAGAAACAAAGCAATACAGAGAAATTTTAAATAATCCTAATACTTTTAGGGGTACATTCTCTGTATTAAAAAGAACACTAGCAGAAAATTATTGAAGAATGAGAAAATGAAAAAGGAATACCGAGAATCCAACATGGCCGTGACTGGGGGTATCTGACATTTCCATCTTCATCAAGGGGGATTCTGTCAAGTAGCAAGTCAAACTCTTCATCAGTAATCTCCACACCAAACCTGAAACAAATAGCAGTTAGCATCAGTCACCCCCAAGTTCACATTTGGGTCACCCATACTCACAATACCCTAAGCATATGGCTGCCATTACCGCTTTGTTACTGCTGCAGTCCTCAAGATCAAGAGCACCACGTGAATATCAGAGGTTAATCAGGGTTTTGCTGGCTTCAGCTTTCTCAAAGAGATTCTACCACGGAATCCTTGCATTGGTGGAGCACAGAAATAGAAATACCGGCACGTTGAATTGTGCGGGATTGTCTTCTATAAAAAGTTATTCATTACACTAAAACACTGGTATTGCTTAAACAAGTTAACTCTGAAAAGCCTTTCAATTGGACTGCTTAGCATGAAAGAAAAGGTAGAGAAAAAAAGTGCCTTTCGAAAAACAGCTTCCTAATGCTCTTGCAAAGCATTTCATAATGGCTTTAAAGACATTTTGCATATAAATATTTTAAAAGTGGCAGTGTTTATTCATCAGCAACAAAGTGTTTTCATCTCTCAAGGACAATCAAAACATAATCCATGAATCGCTGGCATAAATAAGAATGACTTAAGCAATAATAATGAACAAGGCATTCATTCATCATTTTGCAAAGCTGATAAAACCCAGCTGACTTTTGGAAAAGAGGGGAATATATTTTCTTTTGGCAATGCAATGCAAGGATAACATCAAAAAGGTTTTTTTTCCATTTTCATTATTACTTCCTTGATAATTATAAAACAAAACATATACACCATTAACAACAACGAAACAAACAAAAATGGCTTTTTTCATAGGCTGCAAAGAATTAAGTTATCACATATTTGTATTTCCGAATACTTAAATTTGAATAGCAGCTCAGGAAATTTGTAGTTGGATACCCTTTTTTTCACTTGCATAAAATTAGAAAAAAGGGGTAGAATCAATTATTTAATGTGACAAATAGTTTTTATCTTATTCCCTTTTATTCTCTTTTTTTTATCATTTCTTAGCAATGAAGTTACCAGTATTAATGGATAAATCTTTGGCATTTTGCCTGAGAAATGAAAACGAATTGTCAGGTTTTATTTGGATTTAAACTCTTAAACTCAGTACCTAAAAAGAAAGCAAACAGATTTTTCATAGGCATGCTGGGGGAAAACACAGATTAAAAGTCAAGAAACCCAAATCTAGTTTATATCCACCATTACACAGCTACGTAATCACGGAGAAATCACTTAACTTTCATATTTCAGTTGTGTCAACTCTCAAATGGTCTGTAAGTTCTCTGTATCTTACTAAGTTGTCATAAAATAGTGAGATAACGATAATAAAAGTACCTTTAAAAAACAGTAGCATGTAAATGTTGTGTATTATTGTTATTCATGTAGAGTGCTTAAAAATATCCTTTAAAAATATTAGGACAGATTGTTATCCTAACAGTGACACAGTAGCCCTTTTTCTAAAGAGGCCTTGTGGGTGACAAAATGGTATTTGTGCGTATAGCATGGGCTACAGGCTAACTGGACCAACATTGGGATCCCAGCTCTGCCACTTACTGGTTCTATGTAGCCTTAGGCAATTTACTTAATTGCCTGAGCCTCAGTGTTCATTTGTATAGTAAGAAAGGTTACGCTGAAAATGGAATAAGTTAATATATACAAAATGCATATTCCCTCCTTAATGGAAAGCATATTTTCTTAACAGTTAAACTATCTTCATTTTATTGATGGATAAAACAAGGCCTTCCCTAACCACCAAACTTCTCACCTACTTCGGTGTCCCAGTCACTATCTATCAGTCATATCACACTGTTAGTATTATTTTCTTTATCACTCTTACCACTATCTGAAATTATTTTATTGGTTTATTGACTACTTTGTTACTACCTGTCTTTTGTCTCCACTTCTTACGTAAGCTACATGAAAACAGGTATCTCATCTCTCTTGTTCACCAGGGTATCCCTAAAATTTATAACAATGACTGAGAAGGGGCTAAATAAATATTTAATAAGTGAACAATGAATAATTTGTGTCTACTGTAAGGGTATATATATATATATATATAAAGATAAATTTTTAGTATATGAGGTAACATATGTTAATTAGCTTGATTTAGCTATTCCACAATGTATATATGGTTCAAAACAACATGTTGTACATGATAAATACATGCCATTTTATTTATCAATAAAGAATAAAGAAATAATAATAACATTAAAAAGAGGGACTTTTAAAAGCTTACATTCTATTACAATTCTAGGAGATGGTGTCTGGATGACCCGTAACAGTGAAAAACTAAAATCAGACATGTTTGGTTTGGAATACATTTTACACTTCTAATTAAGAATGGATATCTTATATTCACAACATTAGCCAGACTTCAAATAAAATAATAAAACCACATTTATTCACTCTTCTACTTATTCAATAATTATTTAGGGACCCCTAACTATGTATTAAGCACTATATGAAGCACTCCAAATACAGTGATAAGACATATCTTGCTGTTAAGCAGGGAAAACAGATAGTAAACAAAAAATTCCAATAAAATGTAATGAAGAAACATAAGATATTAAAGATGCTTTTAACAACATGACCTAACTCAGACTGAGGGTGAGGAAAAGCTCCCTAAGGAAGGGATGAGCTGAGATTTAAGCAGAGAAAAAGAAGGAAAGAGCATTCTAGGTAGAGAACAGGCTCATTCTGGAAATGAAATGGTCTCAATTCCACTAAAGCATAAAGTTTACATGAGAGAAGGGACAGAGACCAGACGGGTGCTAGCTTGCAGATGCATTATTAGCAGCCATTTTAAAGAAGGATAGGCTTTATTCAAAAGGCAAAGGAAGCCTTTTCTGAAGGTCTTTTTTTTTTTTTTTTTTTTTTGAAAGAGTATCAAATTGTTGCCCGGGCTAGAGTGAGTGCTATGGTGTCAGCCTAGCTCACAGCAACCTCAGACTCCTGGGCTCAAGCGATCCTTCTGCCTCAGCCTCCCAAGTAGCTGGGACTACAGGCATGCACCACCATGCCGGCTAATTTTTTCTATATATTTTTAGCTGTCCAATTAATTTCTTTCTATTTTTGGTAGAGACGGGGTCTTGTTCTTGCTCAGGCTGGTTGAAGGTCTTTTTTGATGTACCAAACTGACCAGGCAATTTTTCAATCAAATACTAATGTATGACAGAGCAAGACTGTGTCTCTAAAATAAACAAATGAATTAATTGATTAATTTAAAAATATGAATCTAGGTGTTGCTGTGAAGGCACTTTGCAAATGTGATTAAAGTTCGTAATCAGTTGACTTTAAGTAAGGGGTGGGCCTGATTCAATCAGTTGAAAGGCCTTAAAAGCAGAGCCGAGGCTTCCCCAAAGAATAAGAAACTCTGCCTGTGGACAACAGTGTCAATTGTTATAAATTTTTATTAAATTCGGACATATGGAGCTGATGATCCTGGTAAAATCAATTGTGGTAGAGTGAAGGGGTCCAAAACCATATTATAGTAGGTTGAGGAATATAAGGAGAAATTAAAAGAATAGAGACGAAATGCACACCTCTTTCCAAAAATTTAGAAAATACAGGGTAAGGAAAGAAAAGACAAATAGGAAGGAGAGGTGGAGTCAAGGGAGTGTTTTTTTTGTTTTTTTTTTTAAAGACGAAAATATGAGCACTGCTAAATGCTGACAGGGGCAGTACCAAAGCAGAAGTAAAAACAGAGAAAAAAGAGAGGGAAGTATCAATGGATCCTGTGAAAGAGAAGTCAAGGACACAGGTAGACAGAGGAAAGAATACCTCTCACTGAAATGGAGAAACAAGCAGACGATGCGTTTATAGGCTTTTAAAAAGCAGGAGGTTACCTTTTTCTAATTTTACCATGAATAGGATGATAGGTTTTTCCTGAGAGTAGGGTGGGAGAGGAAAGTAGGTGCAAAAGTGTGTGTTTTGAAGAAATTAAAAAAGGTTTGAAATAAGCACAGTGGAGAATGGAATAAAGAGTTGACTAATAAAACATAGTAAGGATTGACAAAATATTAGGAGCCCAAGTGAAGCTGGCAACGGACGATGACTTTATACTGATATACGTCTACTCGGTAGCATGATTTTCCCAGCAGCCTGGGTGCAGGTGAAGACAAGACGGGTAGTTGTTCCCCTCTAGGTTTGGGAATCTGCCAGATAGCTGTGAATGAAAGAAAACAAAGCAAGGGAGTTTAGAATATGAACAAGGAAATGACTAACGTAGGAAAATAGAATCTAAGCTGTGTTCCAGCTTAGAGAGAGAGGAGAGAACAGATGTGTAGTGATAGAATAGGGTAAAAGTAGAGGTCAATGGATTAGAACAAGGTTGAAGAGAAACAGTCTGGAAATGGCACTAAGGAATGAGGAGAATGAGCAGCTTCCTCTTAAAAGAGCTCAGAGGAAGCAGTGCCCTTGGCGATGTGCCAGCTCTTGATTAGACTAGAGAAGTTTGTTTCTCATGGATTGGGAGTTCTGGTGGGCATTGAGAGAGGATTTTAGAAGAAGGGAAAAATAAGAATTTGGAAGAGGAAACAAAAAACCCAGATGAACATTAGGGTAAGAGAATTCTGAAAGGGTATGTATATAGGTTAGACAACTGGGGAGGGGGTTACTTCATAGTATGACAAAGAAAATGAGTGTCAGGGCAGATGGATCTAGAATCTAAAAGAAACCTCAAACAAAACCATATGGCCCCTGTTTTCAGCTCATCACTCACTCTGTCTCTACAGGTAATGGGAAAGTAGCTTAAGTTTTCAGCTATCATCAGAATAGCCAACATTTATTGACTGCTTACTACACGCCAGGCACATTACGTGTATTAATTTATTTAATCCTCACAACAATACTACGAGGTATGTACTACACACTGTCATCTCCATTGTACAGTGAAACCTGACATAGCTGTGACCTGGTGGAGCTTGATGTTGTGCTCTGCCCATTGACTCTGGAGCCCCCAAGATGACCATTTTGTTATTCTCGCGGCCTAAAGAGGGTTGACATTTTCTCCCTACAATTATCTTTCCTATGTGGTACACTTTCTCCAGCAGCAAAAGGTCTCTCCACAATCTTTCCAGAAAAATTCAAATATTAATGTATGATAAAATTATGACAATGTCAATACATCCAAAGCTAACCTTTAACACTATACTCTACAAGTGAATTATGAAATAAGGACAGTCATCTTCAGACTTTTATCTAAGACAGCTTACATTCTTAAGTACCCCCAAAGACCTCCTTCACTTAGTCTTAAGGAATATATTCCGAAGATAGTATTTTACGACAGATCTAGTGTGTTTAAAAAAATCATCTGTCACACAACAAATGTAATCTTCCCTCAGAGAGGAAACTAGCTTCTGATATTGTTCCCCAAGGACTGAAAAAAAGTTACACTAGCACTCTGGGAGGCCAAGACGGGCAAATCGTTTGAGCTCAGGAGTTCAAGACCAGCCTGAGCAAGAGTGAGACCCCATCTCTACTAAAAAAATGGAAAGAAATTAGCTGGACCACTAAAAATATATAGAAAAATTAGCCAGGCATGGTGGCACATGCCCCAGTCCCCGGGGGGGCTGAGGCAAAAGGATCGCTTGAGCCCAGGAGTTTGAGGTTGCTGTGAGCTGACGCCACGGCACTCACTCTAGCCCAGGCAAAAGAGTGAGACTTTGTCTCAAAAAAAAAAAAAAAGTTACAGTCAGGTTTATCATTTTAAATTCTGCAACAGACAATATCTTGAGGATTTTTTATTAGCTCCATACATTTTTCTGCGTATAACAAATAAGCAAGCAAAATAGCTTTCATACATATAAAATAAGTAGAAATGCCATTATAGAAATTCTCCTTTTCTGTTATTTAACAATTTTAAAATAGTAAAGCATAGTATTTCTTTATAGAATGCAAGAAGAAATAAAAAATAAAAAATCTAGCAAAAAAAAAAATCCACAGTTGAATTCTAACTATCTCAATACTGATTTCACAATCAGGCTTTGGTTTTAGTGAGTGGCATTTCCAAGGAACATAAAAGACTTAAGTAGAAAAGATGTGACTTTACATTTAATGAAGCTCTTTTATTTACTCCTAAAGGTAACTACAAAGGGAAGGCTTGCAGTTGAAGTACTTAAGTATTAATTAGTTTGGAATTCTTCATTAAGGACTTTGTAATTTTTACTAAATGACATACTATTCAAAAATAAAAAAATACGATCTACATTAGCTAAATATGTTAAAGACACATGTGTTTGGAATAGAGATAATACTATGCTATCATAAATTTGGGTTTGTTTCATTGCATTTTAGCACTAATTCTTCAACCAAATCCCTAGATAAGACTATATATTTTCCTAACACATCTATGTTTAATTGGATGCTTAAATTATTTTAGTGTGTGATTAAACCACTATAATATTCAAAAAAATGTTTAAGGATGATACTCTCATCTTCTTTAAAGAAGTTCAGTATTTGGGCCTTGTTTTTTAAGACTTTCTTTAAATTCTTACATTAAGCTGTTTTCCAACTAGACCACTTTATCTTTAAAATACAGACAAGGATATATAGCACAGGGAAAACATTGTTTTCCCTCACCTCTGTTACCTTCATTATTGTCAAAATCTTTAATACCATATTCCCTCAGAAAACATCTGGGTACTACTATAAAATAAATTCTGAGTTTCCGGTAAAAGTATCCTTAGCTTATATTTCAAAATGGAGAAATAATCCAGCCTTTAAAACCAATGTTCCAGGAATTTACTTTCCCAACATTATTAGATGCTAAAATGAAGCACAACATAAAAAAAAAACTGATCAAACCCAGGATGATGGAAAAACCCATTAACCCTGATCCTGTATGCCAGATTTCTTGACATATGACAAAATTAATACCTGTTCTGTGTAATATGTCTTGTCTTTCTTTTCTCCATCCTGTGCTCCAAAATCAGGCTGAAATTACTGTAGGAGATCCAGGACTTTGAAAGGCTCCAGAGGGGCCAGGTGGCACTGAACCTGAGCTATGAGAATCCTAGTGTCATCCCGGTATTACAAACCACAGGTGGTCCAGGGTCATTTCAAAGCCCCAGAGGACCTCCCAAATGGAAGATCTCTTTTTTGGGCCATATCACCTTGAGAGAGAGATATATATCCCTACTATTGTCTTTCCTATGTTGTATCTCTTTCCACTCTCCCTCCACTGTCTCTCCTCCCGCCAGCATTTATCTATTTCTATATAGTATCTCTATATATACATACATACGGGTTTTTTTGGTTTTGTTTTTACAGACTACCCTCAAAAACAAAAGTATATTTAACATCATAGGGTAGTCCTTTACTTATATTAACCAAAATAAACACAAGTGAAGGACTTTGATTTTTAATGACTTTTTTAAAACAGAAATTTCTTAGCATAGATTATAAAATGAGAAGTACTGGGTATGAGTCCTCCGTTCTGCCACTTGCTAGATGTGAGTGAGACCTTAGGAAGTCTTTTCATTTCTCACTGATTGTTTCTTCATTTATAAAATGGGCAAGATAATCACCTTAAATCTACCAACCGATGGGATTATTTCTAGGGTCAAGTCAGTTATAAACACATGAATATATAAAATTACTCTATAAATTCTAAATTTTTGATGTCAGGCATTCATAATATTAACAAAACAATTGGGTAAAGTTCGCACTCACCTCAACATACAACTGAAAAAAGTGGGTGGCTAGTTCCTCTCACTGCCTTTGCATTCCTTGTTCTGCCAGACATAGTTAAAAAAAAACTCGGTTTCTGCAGAATTTGATTTCATTTGAATTATTGGGCAACAAAGCAATTAGACAATGAATAATAGCCCAGACAGGATAAAGCCGAAGATTTGTGCAAAAGAACGAAGAGGAAATGTTTTGATCCTGAGCAGGTGTTCTCCCTAGGCTGTCTAACCTGTGGTTGATTGACTTTCGGAAAGGAGACGAGTTCCCAGGTGGGTAAGCCTTGGGGCCATAGGTTTTCCAGGATTTTGAAGGTCACATAGGATACTATGGGAGGAGGCTAGGGTGATTTCCCAAGCATTAAGGCACCCGGGTGTTGGAAATCTCACTTTGAAGAAGGTTGTTACCCCACCTAAGGGCCGTTCCTGATCCAAGACAAGACAACTTCCGGTCGGAGAGGGCTGCAAGAGGAGAGCCCGCTGTGGGAGCGTCAGCAGGGCATGCCGGGAAGCAGGAAGGCGTGGGGTATGCCGGGAAGGCAGCCTTGGCGAACGTGGAGAAGCCTGCGGGCGTTTTGAAGAGCTAGCGGCCAAGGAGCAGTGAGTGTGTTTAGTTATCTCAGAAGTTACATTGCGTTCGTGGTGTCCGTTTCGTAGCTGTTCTTACAAGACAAGACAGCTTGAATTGTTTACAGCCAGCAACTCTTCTCTAGTCAAAGAGATGTTTCCCCGTTGGGTTTTCCTAGTACCTCACCTTGGTCCAGATGGCCTAGAGGGGACCGTTTGCTGTGGCCTCTTCACACTGGCAGGAGTGTTAACGATCCCCACACTGACTTCCTCATTCTGGCCTTTTAATTCTTCTCTGTTTCGCCTCTAATTTTTTTACAGTGCTATATGGGGAGAAATGTCTCTGAAGTTATACTTCTCTTCTACCTGAAATGGGTAACATAGGTCTTCGAAAGTTTCCAAAATCATATTTTAAATCCCAGTGTAGTTTCCCATCTTAGACAAATCATTTTATGCTTGAGTTAATTTGGGAGAGAGCCCCAGCTCAATGTGAGTGGATTGCTAATGCAATCCTATTACATAGAACTCTATCTAACCTTCCTGCCACAGGCAAACGAATTGGAACATAGCTTCTGTGTCATTTTGAACGCAACAAAAGATTTACACTTTTTTTTTTTTTCCGGTATGGCTGTGGTTGAGATTTTACAATGCCCTAGATGGGCGCCAGGGACGGGTTTCATGGCAGACAATTTTGGGGATGGGGGGAAGTATGGGGGTGGGAAGGATGGTTTTGGGATAATTCAAATGCATTACATTTATTGTGTACTTTATTTCTATTATTATTACATTGTAATATATAATGAAATAATTTTACAACTCACCATAATGCACAATCAGTGGGAGCCTTGAGCTTCTTTTCCTGTAACTAGACAGTCCCATCTGGGGATGATGGGAGACAGTGACTGATCTGACAGAAGGCGGAGCTCAGGCAGTGATGGTGAGCATTGAGGAGTGGCTATAAATACAGTGGAAGCTTCACTTGCCACGGGTTACCTTCCACTGTGCGCCCAATGCCTAACAGGCCACAACCAGTACAGGTCTGTTGCCCAGGGTTTGGGGACCACAGCCCTAGGTAGATTCTTGGTCTCATTTCCTATGTCAAATGAGACCAAGTTTTCCTAAATGGTAAGTGGAAGACTATCCAAAGTCCCCGGTGAAATAACTAGCCATCCCATCCTAGTCTAGTTATTTTAAAAGTTACAGCAATTGGATCCATCTATGCAGGGCAGTCCAAGTTACACAGCTTCCAAACCCTACTGTTTTCTAAAGATCTGATTTTAAATATTTTTTTAATGTATTTCAATGTATTTTAAAAATTTTCTTGTTCTCCCTTTGCTCTTAGTGCTTTGTGATTCTCTTATAGGAAGGACTGTCTTTAAAGGCAATTAGAGTTGCTTTATGAGTTTTACAAATAGCATAAAAGCTGAAAGGTATTTCCTTAATTCCCTGATTAATTCAAGCTAATCAGAAGAAAATATTCAATCACTGAAAAGTATTAATTACATCAATAGGTAAGTTATGTTATGGATTATATTTAATATTTAGTTTCAGAGCTAATAAAGTATAATACACTTTTATAATCATAATTGTCACCTTTTAAGAATTTATCATTTGTGTCATTTTAAAACTAGCAAACTTTTTAAACAAAATTAAAACTTTTACCATTTCATAGATACAGATATAGACACATCGGTGTATACATTATTTCAATGTTAAGATTTACTGCAAATTTTCTTTTTTCAGCTTTATATGTGTCATGTTTCTTCTTTGAAACATAACATTTCTACACTTGTTATTGATTTTTTCCTAATACATGATGGAAATATATGAGTTTTATAAAAAAATAATTTTAAATAAGTCGAAAATGTGTAACATAAAACATATCTGCCTTCCACAATAATCCCTCCTCCTTCTCCCTCCATCCTAATTATTTTCTTAATTATATTTTTTAAATTATTCTGTCATTTTAGTTTTTCAGTAAATCAATCTTATATATCTGTGCCAATATTTGTATATTTATATCTTTCTAAAAGGCTATATGGTATTCCATTGTATGGATGTACCATGATTTATTTGACTAATCCCTTATTAATGTATATATGGGTTCTGTCCAATTTCTCCTTACAACTTTATCTTCTTGAATTGTAGTTTTTTCTGTCTTTTTCTATTGCTTCCCGCACCCCCTGGCCCCCCTCCCCCAAATGCTGTTGTCTAGCAATCCAGGGCCAATTTCTTGCTTATCGCTTTTTCATTTAGCCTGTTTTCTGTTTTCTTTAGACTACTTTCTGTTTTCTGACTTTTAATTCTTGTTCTTTCTTTTTGAATCTTCTCTTTTCATTCTCCTATTCTTTTTCCCCATTAAGGACAAAGGTCCTCTTCACACAAAATCTCTCCCTTCTGGTACCAATGTGCTCTCCTCACTTCCCAACCCCAGCAGGGAAGAGAAAGAGCGACTGAATATTAGGTTTCTGATAAGAAACAAGAGGCTGCTCCTGGCAGGAAGCCTTGTCAAGATCTCCCTCATTCTGAGCACTCCATTCCCACGTGAACGACAATGAATGGAGATTTCACCCGCCCACCCCACATTGTTCAAGTTGTCCTTTGCCCTTTCCGTCAAAACTTGGCACCCAGGAGACAGGAGAACATGTTCTGAATTCAACCCTGGGGAGCCACCGATCAATATCACTTGACTCTTCTTACCATTAGTTGTTCTCTTTCTATGCCTGACGTCAAGTGATGCCTAAGCTATTCTTTTTCATGGTCCCTTCTCAGTTGGCCCAGCTAACCCCTATAGGATGGGATGGCTATCTACATCCCCAAGGCAGAGCGTGACAGGCAAAGGAGTAGAGCATGGACAAAGTACAAGGCTCAGTCATGGGACATAGGTCCTCTTACTGAGTCAGCTGTAAGCTCAGGGAATGTGGAGAAAGTTACTGTATTTTACTGCTTTGTGATATTAGTTATCAAATACCAAGATACTAACTTTCTACTTAACTCACAAAATACTGTAAGAATCGTAATTTATAAAACACTTTGAAAATAAGATTCCAGAGAAACAGTATATTATTTTATATGTCTCTGCTCCATTTTTAGTACATATATCTTACCTTATTTCCTTTTTTATGTCTGCAACTCAATTTCTGGTTCTTCCTGACATGCCTATCTATTCTTCCCAATGAATTAGTTCTTATTTATGAAGCACAGACAATACATTTTTATTTTATCTCTAATGAGAACTTCTTTCAGCAGAGTTTTTTTGGGAGGGGGTATGTTCAGAGAGAGAGAAAGACATGGCTGTTGTCATTTTTTAACCCTAATTTTTTAAAATATTGCTCAAATTTCTTTTATATATAAGACCTTCATTGAAATGTTTTTATGGTTATTGAGACCTTAATTCTAAGTAGCAACAATCGAATAAGCATAAAAAGTTTACAAGGAGACTAAATTCTTGTCTGATAGTAAGTTAGGTATTATACTTAGAAAATTAGAGTAATTCTTCTGAGCCATAGGTAAGATGATCAGGAAAACCAGATCCTTAAACCAACTTAGTGTCTGATTGACTCTGGGCCAATATCTTCATCTCTCCATATTTGAATCTTCCAACTTTAATATTTAATCAATGTATTAAAGATTTGATGCCAAATGCCAATTACTTTTAATAATCAAATAGCAGATTGTGGGAGTGTCAGAACAAATATGAAAATGACATGAACTCTTTAGGATAAAGGTGTTTTAATGTTTTTCAGGCTTAAAAATAAGAAACATTTTGGGAGCTTATATGGGACAAAATTTCAGAAAATTTTAGATCTCATCTCCCGTTATAGTTTACGGTAAAAGAAAAGGCTGAAAAATTCTATTTTAACTGTCATAAAATTTTTTTTGCAATTAAGAAAAAAGAGGCTTGATCTACATGTAAGGCTTCTTTTTTCCTTGGTTGAAAATAGCCCATTTCTAAGCACACATTACTATCACTTCCTCTCTGATTTACTTCTTCCTTCCATAGTACATTTTAATACCATACCAATGCATTCCAAAACTAAATTGTTTCGGTGCTTGATTTTTAAAGAAGGGGGGAAATAAAAATTTGTCCTCTTATTAATAAGTGCATAACTTCTAACGGATTATTCACAGTCTCTTAACTCACCTCAGTCTGACTAATCAAGATCATCTGGATTTTCAAATGCAACATTTGACCATAATAAAGAAAAGCCCAAAGACTCAGAATTTGGTAGGATTATATAATAAAGCGATTGTAACTTAATGATCCCACTGAGCATTTGATCTTTGCTGTACAAGTGGCATTGACCACTTGTATCAAGTAGAAGGAAAGGCCGTAGTAGAATACATGACTAGTAATGTGAGACTGCCAGTGCCCCAGACCTGCAGCTGAAGTAAACTAAAGGAATTTCACATCTACCAAGTTGGCAAATAGTAGTCTTTTAAACATTTTATTAAAATAAAAGAGAATTGAGCATAAATATTGTTAATCATAACTATACAACTTTAATGAGGAAATCTGACATAAGTGGTGCCAACAAAAGTATCGATTACATGTAAAATTTTAGACCAAGCCTTAGCATAATTAAAGTTTGAGGAATTCACTCTCTAATATTCTTTAACAAAAGGATGATCTTATGAAATTCTAGCAGAGCATGTGATAAGCTGAATGGCCTGTTAACTGATTAGATTATCTGAAGCAGTTCTGCTTCTGAATTTGTGTTCACGTTGGTCCAATTTGGCTTGGCTACCTTGGCCCCTCCATAAAGTTACCCAGTCTATCTAGGGGATTAGGAACAGAGGCATGAACAGCCCTGCCAAAATAAGTCCCAGACCTAATCTTCTCCCCTCATCTCCTCTCCTCAGCTCTATTCCCCCTACAACCTGCCAAAATCTGCATTCAATATATCTAAAATCAAATGTACATGATTTGATGTATACATGTGCAGGACATGTACAGAACATTAATGAGCAGCACAAGCTCTGGAGTTAGACCTAGCTTGGGATCCCAGCTCAGCCAACTCTTACCTATGTAATCTTGGCCCAGGTATTTAATTTCTCTGAACCTCACTTTCCTTATCTGAATATCTGGATAATGAGAACAAAAATATCTGCTTCACAGAGTTGCCATGAAGATTATTTATTTTTAGCTCAGTGCCTGAAATATAGCAGCCAAAAGAATGTAGCCAATATTATTACTCTTTGGTCGCTTTAGTGGTCTTTATATGTCTGCTATGTCAAGAAAAAATAGAGTGGGAGGTAGAATTAATACCTAATTCCTTAGAAATGCTTGGATCCACTCTTCCCACCAAAGAACTTTGTTGATGATGGCCTATGGGAAACTGTGTAATAGTACTATTAATACTTCATTAATATTACACTATTAATTATTTTAAAAGAAAGGCTTTGTAAGTGGGAACATCCCTGAAGTTCATGAGTTGCCTGTTAGATAATATTTGTAGAATTTTTGGGTGGCAACAAAATAGCTATAAAAGTAACTGGAATTTACAGCACCATTTTAAAATGTAGTCTTTTCCAGTTGCATCAAAATTAAAACTTCTGCTCTTCAAGATACCATTAAGAAATGAAAAAATGAACCACAGACACACATCTGAAAAAGGACATATCCGAAAATATATAAAGAACTTCTACAAAACAATAATAAAGACAACCCAATTAAAAATAGGCAAAAGATTCCATCAGATTCACAAAAGAAGATATATGATGGCCAGTGAACTCATGAAAAGATGCTCCACATCCTAAGTCATCAGGAAATGCAAATTAAAACCACCACTAATAACTAACTATACGCCCATCAAAATGGCTAAAATTAGACTGACAACAGCAAGTGGCAGGCTGTGAAGCATAGGGTTCTCATACATTGCTGGTGGGAACATAAAATGTTACAACCACTTTGCAAGCAGTTTGACAGTTTTTTATAAATTAAACATATGCCTACCATCCAAGCCAACAATTCCTCTCTTAGCTATTTACCCAAAATAAATGAAAACATATGTCTACACAAAGACATGCATGTTTATAGCAGCTTTGTCCAAAGTAGCCCCAAACTGGAAATAATCTAAATGTTCAATGGGTGACTAAATAGGCAAATTATGACATATGCATAGAGTGAAATACTACCTGGCACTAACAAACTACTGACACACTGTGCATTAATATCACAAACATGCTGAGTGAAAGAAGCTGAACACTGAATAATACATATTATGTGATTCCATGTGTCTTTGCATGTGTGTGTGTATATATAGATACACACACATATATATATATATGTATGTATATGTATGTATATATATGTATTTCTAGAAAAGGGAAATTAACCCCAAGGGTTAGAAAGGAACTGACTGCAAGGGAACATGAGGGAACTTTCTGGGGTTATGGAAATGTCCTTTATAGAGATGTGGTGGTTACATAGATGTGTATGTTTTTCAAACTTCATTTTTCAAAACTTACTGAACTGTACACTTAAAATGGGTGCACCATATATTGTAAGTATATCTGTAAAGTAAAGAATTTAACTTTACTCTCAAAAAGGTCTAGCTTTTGCCCTCAGATTTTGGGAGGTAAAGCCCTGGATGTCATAGGAGATAGGAGTGTCTTTGTTTACTTGGGAGCCTTGGATTATGCTGGTAGTCTAACAGTGTCATGTAGGATTGGAGCTGGCCACACCAGATAGTATTAGGGTGGGGCTGACCACATCAGAAAGATCAACAGAGGGATGTAGGGTGAAGGCCTTGGGTCACATACTATCAGCTTGACCAGAGGGACTCAAGACTAGAGACAAAGGTCAGCCACACAGGCTATCAATCATACATAATGGAGCCCCAGTAAAAATTTGGAAAATCCAGGCTCAGGTGAGCTTCCCTAGTTGGTAACGTTCTGTGCATATTGTTACAGGTACTGAGAAAATAAATACCTAAGACTCCATGGGGACAACAACAGAAACTCCATATTTAGTATTTTTCCTTGTTCTGCCCTATGTGCTTCTTCCCTTGACTGACTTTAATCTGTAACCTTTCCCTGTAATAAGCCATAACTGTGAGTATAACAGCTCTCAGTAAATTCTGTGAGTCCCTCTGGTGAATAATTAAACATGCGGCTGGTTTGGGGACCAAGCTCCCTTCCCCTGAACTTGCAATTGGAGTCAGAAGTACAGGTGGTCTTGTGGAGGACTGCCTAAACTCCCAAGGAGTTGGTTCTAAACTTTAGCAATATCATATCTCCATCAAGATGTTTTTTAAAATATAGCCCTTTTTTCCCTCATAGCTTATAATGTGTGTGTGTGTGCATGTGTTTGTATGTGTGTACACATGACCCAATGGAATACTATACTTTTAATACTAGGAAAGAAACAATCTCTTAAATAGGCAATTTTTGAAGCCATCTTAATGTTTTGTACTTCAGATTTTAAAGGTAAAAATAGTTCTTTATAAACTTTTTTTTATCTTTTTTCTTTTTAAATTTATTTTTCTTTTTATTTATTTATTTTTTGAGACAGAGTCTCGTTCTGTTGCCTGGGATAGAGTGCCATGGCATCAGCCTAGCTCACAGCAACCTCAAACTCCTAGGCTCAAGCAATCTTTCTGCCTCAGCCTCCTGAGTAGCTGGGACTACAGACATGTGCCACCATGCCTATCTAATTTCTTCTATATATTTTTAATTGTCCAGCTATTTCTTTCTATTTTTTTTTTTTTTAGTAGAGACGGGGTCTTGCTCTTGCTCAGGCTAGTCTTAAACTCCCGACCTCGAGCGAGCGATCCACCCTCCTCGGCCTCCCAGAGTGCTAGGATTACAGGTGTGAGCCACTGCACCTGCCTGTTGTTTATAAACTTAGAAAAAATATGAAAGAATGGGCATCAACTAATAAGCAGATGTTATCTAGGCAAATGGGATGAGATAAGCAAAGAGGGGCTGCTATTTATTGCTCTCTATAGGTATTTTAGTGATGCAATTATAGGGCATTTTTGTCTTTTGTGTTTTTTGAGATTTTTCAAATTAATGAAAGAACATACTGGGAAATTTTGGAAATTCTTCATTTCACTGCTGGAACTTTTGGTTAAGAAACTACTGTATAAACACACAGAAAAGAGGGAAGTACTCTGAAGATGTCAGCAAATCTAATTGCAAGAATCTCATTGTAGTTCTGTCTATAGCCCCTTGTGTGATTCCTTCCTTTTCCTTTTCTTTTTCTTTCCACAAACACTTATAGAGCACTTGGTAGGTTTCGGGCTCTCAGCTGTGTGGGTTTGGGAACAAAGCAGTTCAGCAGTATCTCTGTCCTCTACTGACCAGATGCCAGCACCTCGCCCGCAGCTGTAACAACCAAAAATGTCTCCAGACATTGCCAAATATCCCCTGTGAGACAAAATCTCCCCCAGCTGACAAACCCACTGTTTTAAGAAAACCAATTTCTAATATACAACTATTACGTACCAGTAATAATTACAAATTAAAAAATTTAACAGGAAACATTATTGTTCTAACCAAAAAATAGTAGTCAAGTCACAAATAATCTTTAAATTGATATTTTAATAATAAACTCCAAAATTAGTAGTTCTTATTGGTCTAAGAATAGTGATTAATTGTAAGTTGCTTAAATAAAACTTAGTATGTGTCCAATTCCTCAGGTGCTTGGTTTCAATTTAAGGTACGTGCAATGATCCACAACTACCTCAGACTTGAAGTCAACCAATAAATTCAATACACATGTATTAATAAATCTCAATACAGACAATTCTGAAAAATCCAGAAGTTAGAACTTACCTGCTTTCTAATAGAAAGGTGTTCAGTTTGTTTCTAAAGAAAATTCAAGAGTTTTTTTCCAGTTTTAATATTCAAGAGAAGAAGAAACTGGTATCCTCACCAATTATCTTGGCAGCTATCCTTTCTCCCTTCTCAAATACTGTAGTACATTTATGACAGTCTCCAGGGAAAACAAAATAAAGACAGTATGTGGTTCCTGTTTGATTCCCAAATAGCTTTACCTGGCAGATATTTACCTTGAAGAGATTAATTGCAGTATCTCTGTGAATTTGGAAATTCTCATTGGAATAATTTGATCAAAGTGAAGCTGACCTTTTATTTAAACTTTGTTCAAAGACCTAAAAATACTTACATCAATCATCTTTTTCCCTGTGCATATCTGGAAACTAAGATAAGAGCAATTTTCATTTTGCTTATGGGAATAGATGACCTGGAAAGAAAAGATATACTGCTCACACCTTATGGAGGAAGAGAAGTGGAAAGAGTAGAAAACTCTGAGTTGTAGATAAATGGGAGCTATTAGTGCTGCCTCAATATATAGTTTGTAAAGGATGCTGAAAACTCCAGCATGTATCTCCTATTATCTAATAAAAACTTTTTAAAAAGTTAAAAGAAAACCAATGTCTAGATTGTCAACTCATATATATATTCTTTCCCAAAATTAATCTGCCCACATTTTGTTAAAATTAACAAGCTTTCATTATGCTTGATCTCCTTTTCCCTTCTCTTCCTTCCAGCCGTTCTCCTGCTTTAGCCCCACAAAAAAAGGCTTACCTCTTCCCCATCCAGAATCTTACTGCGGTGCACTGCCTGGGAGTTTAAAAATCCTGGGCCTCAAAAGGAACAATCAAAGCTTCTAACTGCTCCTGCCCCGAATCTATCTCATTAAGAGATACCTTTCCAATTAATTTTACTTTTTCTTATAACTATTTATCAAAAGTAGTAATACATTTATGATGTTGGATCAACCGCATATTAGTAAAAATTTGACACTCAACACCTTATGGTCACAAGAAATAAAAAATATTTAATATCGCCTATAAACATACTCTTATTGCAGACCAGTATAATAGAGTGATCACAGCTTTTTAAGCATAAAATATTTTGTATTATTATGAAATTCTGTGGAGGAAGTAAAATGGAAAATAAGATTTCAAGGATAAAAAGGAGTGATATGAAATATCCAACTGTACATGGTATCTCACACCTATAATCCCAGCATTTTGGAGAGGTCAAGGCAGGAGGATCGCTTGAGACCAGACGTTCAAGACCAGCCTGGACAACACAAGGACACCCTGTCTTTATGAAAAATAAGAAAAATTGGCCGGGCATGGTGGCACGTGCCTGTAGTCCCAGCTACTCAAGAGGCTGAGTTGGGAGGATCACTTGAGCCCAGGAGTTTGAGGCTACAGTGAGCTATGATGATGCCACTGCACTCCAGCCTGGGTGACAGAGTGAGACTTCATCTCTAAAACAAATAAAGTATCCAACTGTAAAAGATGAGCTTGTTTGGGAATTTTTAAAAATAGAGGGTGGTGGTTATCAACCCCTGATTGTATTTTATATTCAATTTGATTCACTTAAAGATTGATATAACAATTTTAAAGTTTCATTATATATGTAAACTTAAAAGTTTGTGGGTGGTGCACATGTTTTCAAAATGATTTTAGGAGTACATAGTAAAAGGTTTGAAAGCGACTCACAGTAGCTGAAAACTATGTCAATCAGTGAAAAAAAAAAAAAACAAAAAACCAAAAATGCAATGCTCAATCTAAACCAAGGACACTCTGCCACCTAGTGGCGTAGAGATTTTCATGGTCACTAGGCAGGAATCAAGACTCCCTGCTCCAACCTCACACGATGATGAACTGATTTATAATATGTAGGATCAGAGATGAATTATTTGATTACAAGACCTACAAATAAAGAAAATAAAATAAAATAGTCCTTAATATTGTCATTACAGAGTCAGGAAATTATCATTGGTAGTTTTTTACTGGGTAATACCTAAAATCTCTCAGCTAAAATAAACTAATTTCAGAAATCCTTAAAATAATAGCTCATATAGTTTTCTTTTATAAACTTAAGTAAAAACAACCTTTCTCTGTCATTTTGTAGTGGAGAGACATAAAAAAATTTTGCTCCACTTATGTGTACTGTGGAAAAGTGAAATCATCAAGATTTCCATTATTTTTAGTGCTTTATTAAAAATAGTATATGTGTAAATTCCTATTACCTGCTTTCTATGACTGTTCAAAATTACTATTAACTAATTATGTTTTCTTTTAATTTGTCAATCTTTTTGTCAAAAAATAAGCAAAAACCAAAGAAATATAGACCTTGTCATGGTAAACCCTATAGTTCTTTTTTTCTTCTTCTTTTTTTAATACAGAGTCTCCCTCTGTCACCTGGACTTGAGTGCAGTGGTGTGATAATAACTCACTGCAACCTCCAACTCCTGGGCTCAAGCAATCCTACCTCAGCCTCATGAGTAGCTGGGACTAGAGGTATGCGCCACCATGCCCAGCTAATTTTTCTATTTTTAGTAGAGATGGGTCTCACTCTTGATCAGGCTGGTCTTGAACTCCTGGCCTCAAGAGATCCTCCTGCCTCAGCCTCCCAGAGTGCTAGGATTACAGGCATGAGACACCAGGCCCAGTCTCAGTAACTGTTCTAACTTTCTAAAAATCATTTAACAATTCCTTCAAATTACAAGATAATAGGACTTTTAAAATGGTCCCATTTATAGGATAAGTGATTTCAACTTACATGTGCAATCTTTTACTATATTCTCTAGGCAACTTGGCACCGGTAGAAGAAAAAAATATCTTTTCAAGATGCAGCTTCACAATTTTCATAGTTATTGATAACATACAAACCAAACTACAGGTGATTTCTGAACTCTGCATCGCTTTAGTAGAAGTGCCAATTTACGTATATTTCTATTACATCTCTGTCCAAAATATATTTCCAATTTAATAGATGTCGTGAATAATGGCTGGTTTTGTAATTTCTTTGAGAGAAGAAAGTAATGTAGAAACAAACATAAAGACAAAAAAAAGAACATTCACCTTTATTAAATGTTTACTTGAAAGTGGTCAAGGGTAAAAGATAATCAAATTGAAACAAATTTGCCAATTCGACTTTAGTTTCAGTTATAATGGAGGTGGGGCTAACTCTTCTTTCCTTATGAAATCTGTTAAAACGTGACATTTTAAAAATATCATTTAATGTCTCAGGATGAAATAGTATAATATAGAGTCAGGAATTGAGCCTCAGCTTTTTTCTCTTTTCCACTAATTTAAAACTTCACTTTTTTTAGTTACTTGCTTTGTCTTGATTAATTTTTCCCATTGTTTGCACTACTTAATGAAAGCAAAAACTCTCTTCTAGAATTCAGAGGGTTTTTTCCTTGTATTGTGGGTGATTCTAAAAAAAAAAAACTAATTTATTTAAATATGTTAATAAAATGTGTGTGTATGTGTGTGTGTGTGTGTATGTGTGTAACAATTTAAGTCCAAAGCTGGGTGGTATCTGTTGTGACTTGTTTTTTGTTTCTGATTTTATCTATATAGGTCTTCTCTTTTTTTCTTAATCTAGCTAATGCTCTGTTGATGTCACTTATTTTCTTCAAAACCTAACTTTTTATTTCATTGATATTTTGTATTTTTTAATTTCTTTTTTATATATATAAAAAATAAACTTTTTATTTATTAATCATGTTTTCTGGTTTTTTGGAGATGGGGTCTTGCTCTTGCTCAGGCTGATCTTGAACTCGTAACCTCAAGCTATCCTCCCGCTCTGGCCTCCCAGAATGCTAGGATTACAGGCATGAGCCACCGTGCCCCACTGCTTTTCTTTTTTTTTTTTTGTCTCAATTTCATTTACTTCTGCTCCAATCTTTATTATTTCTTTACTTCTGCTAATTTTGGATTTAATTTTTCCTTACTTTTCTAGTTGTTGAGATACCTCATTCAATTGTTAATTTGAAATCTTTCTAGTTTTCAGATGTAGGCATTTATTATGATAAACTTGCCTCTTAATACTGCTTTGCTGTGTCCCATAGGTTTTGGTATATTGTGTTTCTATTTGCATTTGTTTCAACAAATTTTTAAATTTCATTCTTAATTCTTCCTTCCCCCATTGGTCTTTCAGGAGCATGTTGCTTAATACTCATGTTTTTGTATAGTTTTTGATGTTCTTGTTATTGATGTCTAGTTCTATTTCATTGTGGTCAGATAAGATACTTGAAGTGATTTTGATTTTTTAAAATTTTTTGAGACTTGTTTTGTGTCCTAACATATGGTCAATCCTGGAGAATGTTACATGTGCTGATGAGAAGAATGTGTATCCTACAGCTGTTGGGTGAAACGTTCTGTAAATGTCTGTTAGGTCCATTTGGCCTGTGGTGCAGTTTAAATCTGATATTTCTTTATAGATTTTCTATCTACACGATCTGTCCAATGATGGAAGTGTGTTGTTGAAGTCCCCAACTATTACTGTATTGGGGTCTATCTCTCCCTTTAGATCTCATAATATTTGCTTTATATATCTGGATATTCTGGTGTTAGGTACATATATATTTACAATTGTTATATTCTCTTGCTGAATTGATCCCTTTATTATTATATAATGTCCTTTGTCTCTTTTTATAGCTTTTTGACTTGAAGTCTGTTTTGTCTGATATAAGTATGGATACTCCTGCTCACTTTTGGCTTCTGTTTGTGTGGATGTCTTTTTCCATTCCTTCACTTTCAATTTATGTGTGTCTTTACAGGTGAGGTGAGTTTCTTGTAAGTAGCATATTTTTTTAAATCCATTCAGCCAATCTATACCTTTTAAATAGGGAATTTAATCTGTTTACATTTAAGGTTATTAGGAATAGTTGAGGACGGACTTCTATCATTTTATTGATTGTTTTCCTGTTCTTTTATATATCATTTTTCCTTACTTCCTCTCTTACTGTTTATTTTTGTGGTTGGGTGGATTTCTGTAGTGATAATGGTTGATTCCTTTATCTTTCTCCATTGTATATTGATGCCACCAGTGAGTTTTATAGTTTCACATCTTTTTGTGATGGTGGTTTTTGTCTTTTCACTTCCAAATGTAAGAATCCCTTGAGCAGTTCTTGTAAGGCCAGTCCAGTGGTGATGAATTCCCTTAGTTTCTGCTTATCTGTGAGAGATTTTATTTGTCCTTCATTTCTAAAGGATAGCTTTGTTGGGTATAATATTCTTAACTGACAGTCTTTTTTCAGTACTTTGAGTATATCATCCCATTCTTTCCTGGCTTGTAAGGTTACTGCTGAGAAATCCACTGTTAGTCTAATGGGGAGTCCCTTATAAGTGACTTGATGTTTTTCCCTTTGTGCTTTTAGAATTCTTGCTTTATCTTTGACTTTTGACCTTTAACTATAATGTGCCTTTGAGAGGACCTGTTTAAGTTGAATTTATTTTGTTTTTTTGTTTGTTTGTTTGTTTTTTAGTTTCTTGGACATGGATGTCCAAGATCTCTCTCAAGATTTGGAAATTCTTCTGCTATGATTTCATTAAATATGTTTTCCTCATTTTCTCCCTTCTTTTTTGAAGAAGAGTAGTAAAGATGCCTTGCCCTACCGGGTAGTCAAACATAAATTTACCATAATTAAAAGAATCATATTGCACATAGCTAGATACCTCAGAAAGTCCAGAAATAGGCTATGGTACATATGGAATGTAGTATATGATAAAAGTTGGCATTGTTAAGTGGAAAAGCAACCTGCAAAAAAAAAATGTATATATTAGCCCATAGCCACAGTGTATATGTTGCTATATAAAGGAGGTAATATTTTTAAATTATTAGTGTATTCTCTGTCTTGTTTTTCTGAGTACAAGCCTAGAACACTTAAGGCATCAGCCTGCTTAGGGGAAAGAGTGAGACCTATGTCATGTGGTAGATGCTGTTATTTTCTTACTCAGCGGCCACTTGCCTCCCACTCTGCCATGGTGGCAGATCCTACTTCCACAACAGAGGCTGTGGAAATGCCGACATTTTCCTTCCCACTGCTCCTTCCAGCTATGGGTATGTAACAAGGTTACGGATAATATGAAACAGAGAGCACTGAACCCCAGAATTGCGCCTGGTAGGGGAAAGAAACTGGAAGAAAAGAGTTGATCTGGAGGTAGCTCAATTCTTTCCATATTAAACAAATAACCCCACTCCCCTCTCAGTAAATCAGAGAAATAGCCAAAGTTAACAGAGTTATTCACCAGGTGCTGCTTCCAAAACACTTTCTACTGCCATCCTGCCTGTCTCCACTTCCTCAAAATAAATATTGGGGACTTACTGTGTATTTGTCTATACAGCTTCTCACAAAACAAACAGATCTGGTTTTTACCAAGCCATTCTAGTTAGCACTTCCCTATGACGTGTTTGTGTGCTACTCAGGTTAAATGTACAGTTTTGTAGCTTAGAGGAATTGATGGGTATGGGCACATGTTCAGCATTAGTGGATACTACAAAATGTAATAGTGTTCCAAAGTGACTGTACCATTTTATTTTTCCACCAGCAGTATCGGAGAATTCCAGTTGTTCCACATTCTTCCCAACACTTGGCATTCTGTTTTTTTAAATTTTAGCACTCTAGAGTGTGTAGTGGTATTTCACTGTTAGGTTTTTTGTTTTAGGTTGAATCCTAAGACATTGCCCATAATGTGCCACTTTAGCGCTTATTGGCAATTTCATATGAATCAATCTAATAATTTGTATTTCCCTAGTGAGTAGCGATGTTGAACACATTTTCATATGCATGTTAACTATGAGTGTGATCTCTTTTGTCTTTCATGAAGTATATGTTTCTGTTGAAGCCTTCATCTGTTTTAGATTGGGTTATTTGTCTTTGTCGTTTTCGATCTGTAGTTAGCCTTGTCTCTCCGAAAGGTGTACTGCAGGCTGAATTGTGTCCCTCCAAAATTTATGTGTTGAAGCCCTAAGCCCCTGTATCTCAGAAAGTGATTATCTTTGAAGTTAGGGCCTATAAAGAGCTAATAAAATTAAAATGGGTTGTTGGGTGGGCCCTAATCCAATATGATTGGTGTCCTTATAAGAAGAGGAGATTAGGACACAGACACAAATGCAGAGGGAAGACCATGTGAAGACACAGAGAAGACAGCTGTCTGTTAGCCAAGCAAAGAGGCCTCAGAAGACACCAAACCTGTTGACGCTTTGATCTCGGACTTCTAGCCTCCATAACTGAGAAAATAAATTTGTTGTTTGAGCTACCCAGTCTATGGTATTTTGTGGTTGCAGCCCTATCAAACAGATACAGGGTGTAATTGATTAATGAAAGTTCAAAGAAGTCCAATTTATCAATTTTTTCGTGGTTAATTTTATGATTTTATTTTATTTTTGTGTAAAATCTAGTCTTGATTTTTCAAATAAACTGTTAAAATAAAATTGATAGGCCTTAAAGGTGTAGATATACAGTGAAACAATATATGGCTAAAAGTCAATATCATTCTTACTTAGCAAATATTAGAAATATTACAATTAAAGCCAGGACGAATGAACACAGGCTATCAGTTATCTTCACTGTTATTTAAAGTTATTCTGGTGTTCTGGTGATACTGGCCAATGCAATTACACAAAAGAAAAAAGCAAGGGACACAGTACTTATAAAGAAGTGAAATGGTCACACTTTACAGGTGATTTGATGTCTAATATGGAAAACGCAAAGGAATTAAAAGGCAAAAGATTTGTACGTTCTGAAGAGAAACCCAAACTCAAAGGAATTAATGCAACAATAATGCCAGACTTCTTTAAGATGATTCAACTGAAATATAAAAAAGCCAATAGTCTTTCTATATCCAAACAACCACCTCTGGAGAAAGAAAAAAGAAAGAATGCCATTCAAAACAGCACAAAAAAATAAAAATCTATGAATAAAAGTAACAAAGACATACAATTTTCTTAAAAACAAATATTAAATATTTTAAAAGTATAAATTCTCTTTAAAATAGTCTTATAGATTAATGCAATGTCAATTAGAAATAATTTTCACAATAGACAACTTCATACTTACAGGCATAGATATAGACAGTACAGAATACAGGAACACTCGGGCAAATCTGAAAAAGAAGTGTCATAGAGAAGTGTTAGTCCTGTAAGATAATGTGACGATGAGAAGCAAGAATATGTAAAACTATTTGATGCTGCTGCATGATTAGACAGATCAGTAGAGCAGCTCAGAGAATCTAGAAATCACATTACAATTCAGTAAATGATAAAGGTTGAGTTTCTTATCAGTGGAGAAAAGCCACATTGTTTAATACTTGATATTGGTTCAACAAGGTAGCCACTTAGAAAATGGTCTTATTCTTCTTTTGCACAGATTCAAAGCTATTGGAACACCTGAATTGGTCATAAAAAGAAAGAATTTCCTAAAAGGCTGTTAATATACAAATCTAAGAGTAACTGAGGAAGTAGATAAGCAATTTAATTTTAAACTCATTGTAATCTTGACTTTAGGCTCCTAGAATACTCTGATGTATCTATTCCCATATCAGTGAAGGGTATATAACTGTTGTATTGGGCAGACACAACTCATGGGATAAGATCTGCATATTATTTCTTTAAAAGTATTTACTAGGAAAAGATTTCCCCTGCCAACAAGACTATGTGGTTTCTGATCACTCATAATTTAGAAAACAAAACAAAACAAAAACCTTGCTGTTTTAAACTAAGTGCTTGTCTGTCATTTCCTTTGTTAAATTGATTTTTTTACCTGGTATCTCACTTTGGAATTTTACTTCTGTATTTTCATCTTGCTTCAGTTAAAACCTCCAGTTAGACATACTGTCACTCACTTTACAAATAATTCACCTTGAGGGTAAGGGTGTTCTAAAGCCAGGCTTGAAGGCCGCTCTGCCGCTTATAAGCTGTACCTTGAGCAAGCTAATTAAACTAGCTGTCTCTTAGTTTTCTCAACTGTAAAATGTGAATAATGACAGTATCTATAAAGTGTTTTTGTGAGGTTTACATGAGAAAATGTTTATGGTTAGCACAGTATCTAGCATTTGTTAAGAACTCAAGAAACTAGACGCTATTACTAGGACTGTTACAACTATAATTGTTGTTATTATTCAGGTGACCACACCATCATTTATATTCACTTCAGGGTAGGGGTGGGTGAGGAGAAAACTCCCTGCAACTTGCCCTCTGACTTCATTCTGCTTTCAGCACTTTGACCCATAGAGGGATTTTTCCACTTTTGTTGCAGTACGGAATGATTTGAGGAGGTTTTCTTGAACGCCTCATCTAAATATCTCACTTCTCTCCCTTGAGTTGGGACTTAGTGTATTTAAACTCTATTGTGTCCTGATAAATGAAAGTTAGAATCTTTCTTTTTCAGTTTAATCTTGTTTTACAAAATCATTGTTTTCAGTTAAAATGAACTATTTTGTAATGAGGGCATTTGTTTCCAATTTAAATTAATTGTTTGTAATGAGAAACAACAAACATATATTAGTAATTTACCTAGCATGTTTAGGGCATAGGTGCTTTTCCTCTAGCCTAACAACCAAAGAAAAAAATGTCTTTTTATGAAGATTAGTGTTAGGTGTGTCTCAATTACTTCTGTCTCCTCAGACCTAGAACATGGTATAGGTTCAACAGATGCATAACATATAAAAGAGTGATGGATTGATAAGATTTTATTTGGTTAATACTGAAAGCGGATCTGTTTCAATTTTTGAGTATTTAGTCGAATTTAATACTAATTGCTCTATGACTTAATTTTTAAGTTTTATTGATGACTAATTGGCATACAATAAACTGCACATCAAAAATGTACAATTTGTTAAGCTGTGACATAACCCACAAAACTATCACCACAATCAAGAAAGTGAATATATCCATCACCCCCCAAAGTTTCCTCATACCTTTTGACAATCCCTCCCTTGTGTCCTTCCCTGTACTCCCAATTCCCATCAGTGATTTGTTTTTTGTCATAATTTGTTTGAATTTAGATGAATTTCAATTTTCTGGAATTATATATATGTGAAATTATACAGTATGTATTCTTTTTGCTTCTTTCTGTCAGCTTAATTATTTTGAGATTCATTCATATGGTAGTATGTATCAAGAGTTCATTTCTTTTTTCAACATTTCTAATCATTGGGAAAATGCAAATCAAAACTACAGTGAGATACCATTTCACACCCATTAGGATGGATACTATCAAAAATACCAAAAAACAAAACCAGAAAATAACAAGGTTTGATGAAGACATGGGGAAATTAGAACCATTGTGCACTGTTGGTAGAGATGTAAAATGGTGAAGCCACTGTGGAAAACAGTATGGTGGTTCCTCAAAAAAATTGAACATAGAATTACCATATGTTCCAGCATTTTCACTTCTGGATATATACCCAAAAGAATTGAAGGCAAGGTCTCAAAGACCTTGTCACCCACGTTCATAGCAGGATTATTCACAATAGACAAAAAGGTGTAAGCAACTCAAGTATCCATCAATAGTGAATGGATAAACAAAATGTAGTACATATATACAATAGAATATTATTCAGCCTAAAACGGAAGGAAATTCTGACATATGCTACAATATGAATAAAATTTGAGGACATTATGTTAAGTAAAAGAAGCCAGGCACAAAAAATTAAATACCGCATAATTCCACTTATATGAAACACCTAAAGAAGTCAAATTCACAGATACAGCAAGTAGAGTGGTGGTTGTCACCGACTGGGGGGAATAGAGGGATAGGGAATTGCTCAATGGGTACAGGGTTTCAGATACGCAAGATGGAAGGAGTTTTGGGGATTGACTGTATAAAAATGTGAACGTACTTAACACTAATGTACTTAACACACTGTATGTGTAAAAATGGTTAGGATGGTAAATTTCATGTTATGTGTATTTTACCACTACCGCCCCCCGAAAGAGTTCATTCATTTTATTGTTGAGTAAGTAGTAGTATTTTATGGATATACTACAGTGTATTCACTTGTTAATGGACATTTGTGCTGTTTCCTGTTTGGTCTATTATAAAGAAAGTTGCTATGAATTTTCAGGTACAAATCTTTGTATGAACATATGTTTTCAGTTTTCTTGGGTTAATAATACCTAGGAGTGGAATGACTATCATCTGGTAGTTATTTGTTTAACTTTTTTTTTTTTTTTTTTTGAGACAGAGTCTCACTCTGTTGCCCGGGCTAGAGTGAGTGCCGTGGCGTCAGCCTAGCTCACAGCAACCTCAGACTCCCAGACTCAAGCGATCCTACTGCCTCAGCCTTCCGAGTAGCTGGGACTACAGGCATGCGCCACCATGCCCGGCTAATTTTTTCTATATATTTTTAGCTGTCCAATTAAGTTCTTCCTATTTTTGGCAGAGACGAGGTCTCGCTCTTGCTCAGGCTGGTCTCGAACTCCTGAGCTCAAACGATCCGCCCGCCTCGGCCTCCCAGAGTGCTAGGATTACAGGCGTGAGCCACTGCGCCCGGCCCCCCTTGACTTTTTATTTTGAAAAAATTCCAAACCTACAGAAAACTCGAAAGAATAAATAGTACAATGATCACCTGTAT
>CAUYSK010036456.1:0-13324 GCA_963575035.1 Avahi laniger
TCCCAGCTACTTGGGAGGCTGAGGCAGTAGGATCGCTTGAGCCCAGGAGTTTGAGGTTGCTGTGAGCTAGGCTGACGCCACGGCACTCGCCCCAGGCAAGAAAGTGAGACTCTGTCTCAAAAAAAAAAAAAAAAAAGAATAAGAATCTTCCCATGATCTTTGTAGTAAAGACCAATATAAATTACTCACTTTCTGTTTCTATCCTTTTCATTGAATATCATTTCTTTTCACTGTGATCATTTTTCCTCAACTTTTAAAAAATGTTTACTATGTTTTGAGTATCATGCAAAATAATCTTAGAATTATTTGGAGATTTAGAAACAATACCTGCTTAGCAAGTTACACCTGCCCTACCACGCAAGTACACCTGTTCTCTCAACTAGAGCAATTGTACTTGTTTTTGAAAAAGTATTTTTTCTATATAATAGCCATTTTACTACTTTCTCAGTAAGTGTTTCAGGGTTTGCTTGGTTTGCTTTTTCTACCCAAGCACAAAGTCATTCTTGGTCCTATCACATATTATCTTGGGTTTTCAATAAGATAATTTTAAAGTCCCCAAGATTTTCATGTATTACTTAGTGTAATAATTATTTCATTCAGTATTTCTCATACTACTTCCATTTTATTGTAGCTCCTACGGCATCTTAAGAAAGAATTCTTTGAATTATCTGCCTGTGCCAAAGTATTGAACATAATTATGCCCTAATTGTTATATTTACTATTATTAATATATAAAATTTTACATTAAAGGGACACAATTCCTATCTTCAAGTCAATAACGTGTATATTCTTTATATTCTTCGATGATAAGCAAAATGTGTATTTGCTTATCAGATCATAGCAGAAACTCTACCAGCATTATCATTTCTGAACTATATTTTCACAAAAAAAATGTGGAAGTACCCAATGATTCACATGAATCATATTGGAAGATTTTAACCCTCACTTCAAAAAGCAAATAGCTATAGAAATATTCTTCAGACAGATTATCAATCCACATAATTGCTGTCTACTCACTAGCTGGTAACATCTCTAACACTTTTTATTAAAGAGAGTAATGTATCTTTCATAAGTCACAGAAGTAAGTCATTAAGAATTTATTCAAGTTATCTAAGTTAATGATTTAGCAATGCCCCAAACCAAAGAATTATTTTAAGTAGTCACATTTAACTTTAAAAAATAAACATTTTATTACATACCTGACAAATAACAAATCCAAAACCATCTGTGGAAATATTAACTGCAGTTGGCTGTACCACAGCAAGCTGAATAAGGTGAAAAAAAAGTGAATGAGGCTAATTTTCCATATCTAGATGTTTCCAAGAAGCACAAGAGACCAGTGCTATCCCTCATTAGGAGCAGAAGTAATTACTAGAAAGTGCTAACAGGTTTGCTTGATCTCATTTATCAAAAGCTATGAGTCAACGGGTAAGTGAGGTGAAGGCAGAGGACGTGCCCGCTCTCCAGGACCCCTCACCTCTCCGTTTTGGGAGAACACATTAGTGCTCCTGACAGGTTGTTTTTCTGCTGGGAGGATGAAAGACAAGAAACAAACGTCCAGAGCCTAATCCTCTGCCTTCCTGGGAACATAGTCAGTGACTGTGCCTAACTTTACTCCTTCTTTTCCTTTGCCATTACCCCTATTCCTCAGTTTCCAGTCTTGACGTTACCATCTTTATCCACTGTCCTCAACTTCCCACAAGGTTAACCAAGGGAATAAAGTTAGAGACTAGCATATTCTCATATGACATTTAAAGTAAGAATTCTATTATTGCCTCTACTGATTCTCCTAAGAAGACATGTGGAGCAACTGAAAAAAACATGGTCTTTGGAATCATGAAGTTCAAATTCTAGATCTATTGTTCCTAGTAACATGATTTTGAGCATGTTACTTAACCTCTCTCACCTCAGTTTTATCATGTGTACAATGGACATAAAAATACGTAGAGATGGTTTAAGAATTAAATGCAATAGCATATGTAAGGTACATTGTTTCCCAATGTGACAGTGCCCATGTTTTCTTCTGTTCCGACAATCTTTCCAAAGTTCTCATCCCCTCCACCCTTCTAAAGCTCAGCAAATTCAACCAAGGAGAGTACCACTTTCCCCCATCCCTCTATGGGGCTCCAGGAACAAGTCTTTGGTTGGAGTCAACAGATTAGAAATAAAGAAGTAGTCCAGCATAAAGAATCATCTACACATATTTTTAAATAACCACCCCTTGTCCACACCTCTGCTGTCTGAAGGAGAAAGCGGTTGTGTGTGTCAATCAGAAACTTTACAGGACTTGGTGAGCTAGGCCCCGTCACAGTCACTTGGATATTTGTCCTTTCTGTATTTATTAGGACTGCAAATTCAGACAGGGCCTTTAAGGCCACAATGGTATCCTGTAGAGGGAAGAAAAACATTTGTGCATGTAAGGATATTTCAAGACCTCCAAAGAGTAAATTCAATAATGTTTAGGAAATCTGTTGTACATTTATCCACCTTCCTTGAGAGTAAAACGCTCCCTGACTCATGTTTTAATCTCCTTGGCCTAGAAAGGAGAGGCTGAGAAACATTTGCTAAATGGAACTGAGCATCTATTCTTATATCAGTTACCTCAAGCGAAAAATGGCTAATATAGATGGGGAACTGGTTTATTCCATATAAATAGCAGATATGAAGTTCACAACAGTGAGGAGAAAAAAGTAAAATTAGTGACTTAAACCTTTGTCTGGAGTTACTAAACTTTTAAACTGCCAAGTAATTTTATGAAGTAATAAAAATAAAGCAACCACACGCTTTCTAAAACATATGCATATATATATATATATATATATATATATATACATCTCTCACCTGGGTAGATGCAAAACCTCCCAACCTATTTCTTTGTCTGCTTAGCCACCTCATAATTGGGATTCCCTCAGAAACTTGAAATTGCAGGAAGTGTGAGAGCAGTGCATAAGCTGCAACTTCAATATCCAGGGAGCGTGGCTGCCAGGAGTCAGAAAGTTCAGACGCTGATGACACCCAGAATTGCATGCCTTCTGCAAGAGAAAAGTAATAACATTCTGATCAATTACAAAAAAGAAATTACATTTTATACCATTAAATATTCATACACTGGTCCAAGTTCTACTTGACTAGCATAAAAATACATATATTTTTATACATGTATATATTTATGCCAAGTAAGTATATGTGCATTTGTACACACACACGCATACACAAACATGTACCTATATATCACTTTTTAAACTATTACAGGTTGAGTATCCCTTATTTGAAATGCTTGGGACCAGAAGTGTGTCAGATTTCTGGTTTTTTCAAATTTTAGAATATTTGCAGAACACATACATTCCAAAATCTGAAATGCTCCAAAATCTGAAACTTTCTGAGCACTGACATGATGTTCAAAGGAAATGCTTGTTGAATGATTTTAGATTTTTGGATTAGGGATGCTCAACCTGTATCATTTATAAATTTTCATCCTTTTCCTAATGCCTGTATTTCAGAATGTTTTGATGAAAATATTTTTCCCAAGAGAATTCCATACATTTGACTCAAGACGGAACAGCTAAAAATAAAAGAGAAAATATACTATATTCCAGAAGATAACTTATGTTACTTATCTGACCAGGCCATCCCAAAAATACTTTAGGACACAATGAAAAGAATCCTGTTCTGTAGATTTGCCACTAACCAGCTCCAATATTCTAGGAAACTTCTCCATTTTTCATTACCTGAAAGTTGGTGTTATAATTTGAAATCCAAGCCCCCAAAAGAAAAATGAGGGACCCTGGCCACCTCCAACAACCTTTCTGGAGGTAAGCCTGCTCTAGCCTCCAGAGGACAATTACTTGGTGCCTCCTCTCAAACTAAACTTGCTGTTTAGATGACAATTCTACTTGGGTGGAATATGAAATAACTACCGCTTAGCCAAGCAGAGAAGAACAAATGTCAAGGACTGCTTCAGCCTCTACACAAAGATCTTCTAGTCCCCAGCACTGGAATGTGTAATAAGAATTCAATCTACGTTTCTATTAATAATAATACAGTATTTTGTACAGTCTCAGACATCTCTAAGCACTTTTCACAGCTAACCCTTCTTGAATAAAGAAACTTTGAATTTAAAGTTATTTCTGCCCACCCAACCCCATCTTTCTGTCTCTCTCTCTCATACACACACACACACACACACACACACACACACACACACACATACACATGCACATGGATCCCTGACCACTTTGTAGAGACCATTTGGGTAGTAACAACATCTGTACTCTTTGTCCTGTTGTAGCCCAATCGCAATCCCCATTAAAAAAAAAATCATACACACAACCCACTTCTAACAGCATTTTTTGGTATTTGCATTTCTTTTAATTTGCATTTTAGTTCATACTCTTGAGCACCCGTTATGCACTGGGCACCATACATTATCTCATTTAATCCCCATAGCAACTCTAAAATACGTGTTATTCCCATTTTACGGTTGGGGGCACTGAAGCTCATAAAGGTAAGTTGCAAAACCAAAATTTAAACCCAAGTCTCTCCAGAATCCAAGGTCTTAGCAAACACACAAGGCCGCCAAACCGGGAATGGTACCAGACACTCAAAGAGTAACTAACATAGGGCAGAACACATGTAAAATAAAGAGACATCTGAGCCCTGAAATTCTATGTAAAAATATCCCCAGGGAAACTACAAGCATTGTGGCCATGTAAGGCCTTTCCTAATCTCTTTCTGTGTTTCATTTATCATGTCGTTCAAAAGATGCAAATGTAATCATCTTCATACCTGGCTTACGAAATTTTCTCATGTAATTTATATATTTCATAATGCACAACAGTCTAACAATCTCAACAGGCCCCCCACATTACCTTCTTGTTCTGCTCTCCACATCAGCATATTCAAAGCCTCCTTCGCTTTAGGACTCCCCACCGAAGACAATGCGTAAGTTATCAGAGCTAAAGTATAATTGTCTGAAATTCCTCTATTGAATTCAGATTCCAAAAAGTTGATAGAATCTTGCACATCAATATTAGGCTTGAAAGAAAAAATATATTTTTTACTATTCAAAATAACCACATATTTAAACAAAAAACACTTTAAAACATTCATTTAAAAAAATAATTTCAGTGTCTATTAAGCATCTGACCATGTCTTAGGCAAGGGGAATTAACAATGATCATTGACATTTAAAGATCTGCCATGCATTTTGAAAATAAGATCAAGCGTGGTGGCTCATGTTTGCAATCCTAGCACTCTGGGAGGCCAAGGTAGGAGGATCGCATGAGCTCAGGAGTTTGAGACCAGCCTGAGCAAGAGTGAGATCCCATCTCTACTAAAAATAGAAAAATTAGTCATGTGTGGTGCCGCACGCTTATAGTCCCAGCTACTCAGGAGGCTGAGGCAGGAGGATCACTTGAGCCCAGGAGTTGGAGGTTGCAGTGAGCTACCACCACACTCTACCACAGGCAACAGGCAACAGAGCCAGATTCTGTCTCAAAAAAAAAAAAAGGAAAGACAAGAATACTGCTTTTCAGTTTTTATAAGTAAACAAGCACCATCCTTAGAAGAAATAAGAAGTAGAGCTTTTGCCAGTGTTGCTACCACTGAGTATCATAAACTCAGATGAGAGCAGAAAATATAGCTTGAGCTTGAGAATGATGCTTCTCATATTTGATCTCGGGTGTTGAAGCTCTAAATTCAGGGAAATGTTTATGCCTAGTACTGTGCTAGGACAATAACAGGGAGCTTAATAAAGAGAATGGCTGTTGCTGATCTTATGAAATGCAGTCGGCAGTAATAGTAAAGGCATCAATCACAGGGACAAGCATGGAGAAAAATTAAGCTCATTAGCATAACTTTCCCCCATGCACCCTCACTCTCATCCAAGCATCCATGCCCACTTACCATGCTTTCCAGAGTGTGGGTATAGCTAGCACCAAATTAACAAACACTGTAATTGTTCCCTGATATCTTAGAAATAAAAAATCCTTCACAACCTAAACCTGCTAGAACACATTTTCAAATTCTAAAGAATTTTCTTTCCCCTAAGAAATTAACCCTTCTAATGATAAAATATGTATTGACTTATCTTACCAATAGCAAGTATAATACATGTATTAGAAAGCAATTTTAGAATTCTCTCAGGTAATCTCAAAGAGTGGATAAAATATTTTTATCCTGATTTTGGAACGTGACCACAAATGCAAAGCAAAAGGGTGTTCCAATTCAGATTTCAAAAGCAATACAAAATTGCAAAACTTGTTAAGTTTCCAGATACATATTTGACCCATTGAGACATACCTTCTTGAATTTCCCACCTATCGTTTATTAAATTAAACATTAAATACCTGATATTTTCTATATCCCAGGAGAGAAGTCACAATATAGGCTGTAAGTGTTACTGGACTTCTATTGCCACCTTGAAGCTCACTATGAATCACTCTTCCCGGCTCCCAAAATTCACCGTTGGATTTCTGACGTCCTTTGAGCCATGTATATGTTCTGTGCAACACATTCTGATCAATATCTATGTAAGGATCAGCTTCAAGGAAACATCTTAAAACAAAAGCTGACAACCTTTATGAAAAGAAAAAAAAATTTTCAAAAAAAAAACTTTATAAAGTCCTCCAAATAACACTGAGCAGACATAACAACACTATTTCCCCCATCAGAAGAGTCACACGAGGAATAATCACTGAAGAAGGAAGGAAAAAAAAAGATCTCAAGCAAATCAGCAAGAAAAAAATCAAACCACATTAAAAAGTGGGCGAAAGAACTAGCGTACTCACATGGCAGTAATATTCTCCAGGGATTAAGGGGATGGCGGGGTAAACCCACAACTAAAGGACACGGGGAGCATTGTGGGGGGAAGGGCATGCCTTTAACCCTTGCTTGGGTGAGGCAAAGACATAAAATGTAACCGTAATGTTTGTACCCTCACAATACCCTGAAATTAAAAAAAAAAAAAAAGACACAAAGGCAACATATTATATGATTTTGTTTATGTAAAAAAAAAAAAGTGGGCAAAAGACATGAACGGAAGCTTTTCAAAAGGAGATAGATTAATGGCCAATAAACATATGAAAAAATGCTCAAAGTCTGTAATCATCAGGGAAATGCAAATCAAAACCACCATGAGATATCACCTAACTCCAGTGAGAATGGCTTTTATCAAAAAGTCCCAAAACTACAGATGCTGGCGTGGACACGGAGAAAAAGGAATATTCATACACTGTTGGTGGTACTGTAAACTAGTGCAACCTCTGTGGAAAGTAGTATGGAGATATCTCAAGGAACTAAAAATAGACCTACCATTTGATCCAGCAATCCCACTACTGGGTATTTACCCAAAGGAAAAAAAGACATTTTATAAAAAAGACACCTGAACTCATGTTTATAGCAGCACAATTCACAAATTGTGAACCAATACCTTTTGTAACAACCTGGATGGACCTGGAGACCATTCTTCTAAGTGAGGTATCGCAAGAATGAAAAAACCAACACCACATGTACTCACTATTAAACTGGAACTAATCGATCAACACTGATGTGCACATAAGGTAGTAAAACTCAGCGGAAACCAAGCAAGTGGGAGGGGACAGGTGGGTGGGTAAATTCACACCTAACAGGTACAATGCACCCTATCTTGGGGACGGGCACACTTATAACTTTGACTCAAGTGGCACAAAAGCAATTCATGTAACCAAAACGTTTTACCCCCACAATACTCTGAAATTTAAAAAAAAAAAAAAAAGACAGCAAAGAAACAATGTAAACAACTGCCTAGCAGGTAGACCTGGCCTCCACTTGAGCATGGCCAAGAAACTCCAGATCGACTCACAAAATATCAGTTTGAAAAGGAACTTAGAAATCATCTCATCCAGTCTCATCATTTTATAGATTGAGAATTCAACAGCCCAAGAGAGTTAAATAAATCCTCCAAGGTTACTCATCTTTGGACTCTTCTAGGTCTTTACCAAAGAAGATCTCATACACACTTTGGTCAGTAACTGTAGTACTTTAAATTGGGGAAAATGGATATTTCTTCTCCTATAGGACAGGAGTCAGCAAACTACAGCCTGTGGGCCAAATCTGCCTGACCCAAATCTGACCGTCAGACCCAATCCAGCCCAGGGCCTGTTTATGTGTGCACCAGCCCCCCACCATCTGCCACCAGCACCACCACCTAAGAATATTTTTTTGAGGGAGAAAGGAAAGAAAGAGAAAAGGAAGGAAGGAAAAAAGGGAGGGAGAAAGAGAGGGAGGAGGGGAGGGAAGAGAGGGGATGGAGGAAGAAGAGAAGGGAAAAGAGGGGAAAATGTGCAACAGATTCTACGTGGCCCGAAATGCCTAAAATATTTACTATCTGACCCTTTATGGAAAAAGTTTGTCAATCCCTGCCACAGAACACTATATCAAGGTGACAAGAACATCAAGCAATAAAACACTGAAACCTTTCTATTTATGGATCTATATTCTGACTCAAGCCAAGAGAAAATCTGAAGCAGATCTGTTTCATCTTATAAAAGGTTTGGTGTATTAAAGATTACTAATACTCAGTAATATCCAGTTCTCTTTTACTTTGGGTGCACAGAGAAATTCACTTCTCTGCCCCCTTGAAGTTAGGCGTGGCCACGCGACAAGCTGTGATAATGATAAAGTAAGCAGAAATGTTCCACTCGGGCTGAAGTTTTTAACTGCCAGTGCTGCACACTCCAGCCTCGGCTTTCCAGGCTGTGGCCAGCCTGCAGCACTGAGCCACTGCGATGGTGGCTGCTGAAGAACGACTGCAGAGCCCCCTGGTGACCCAAAATGAAAATGCAGCATGCGCAAGAAACACCTTCGATAATAAACAGCTAAGATTTAGGAGGCAGGTTGTTACCACAGCGCACCTGGTCTAACCCGACGGATACAGTTAGTCTTTCAGTGGGGAAAATAGGAAATTGAAGATACGTGCAAGAAGAGAGATCAATTGTCCAAAATCAGCTACATGGAGATTCCAGTCTGGAGGAAACTCTGGATGTTCATATTTAATTCCATTAACTGTTCATTTTTCACAAAAATAATCGTAAAGAAACTATGTTGACTGTATTAACAAAACACTTGTATTATCCATGTCAGATTAAGAAAAAAGCTATGTCACAATCACCCAGTATTTCTAACCAATTTTTCGTATCAGCTACACCATCATCACAAACTATTTTTATTGCTGTTTTTTCCAAATACAAAAAAGAGGATTTATGACTTATCTTTTCCAAATAAAAACATTTGACTCGTTAATGTTTTAAAATAATATTTTAAAAGGAGAATCTCTTTTAAAGTCAGGCTACGGGAAAAGCAGCCTCCCAGTCTGTAATACACAGAGACGTGTCTATCCAGCTCATGGCCATTGCGACCTAGTGAAAGCCCATTCCACAACACGGATTTGTCCAGTTGGCAAAAACACTTACCAAGTGCTCCCAGAAGGGTCATAATTCCCAAAGGCACTGAAAGACCCATCTTCCCTCTGATAGAGAAGTTCTCGCTGGTAACCTGAAGACACAAAAATGCACCAATATTCAACATCATCATAACTTGAAATGCATGAAAGTTTCTAATCAGGACTTCGTATTGAAAAAATATAGGCAGAGAAGGGTAAAGAAGAAATCAACAGCTAATACTTAGTACTTTCTATTTTAAGTGCTGTAGGAAATTTAAAATGCCAGAGCTTTTCGAGCAGAATGCATGAAATAAGAACTGTGATATCCAGCAAGTAAAGTAAATTCAGAAGAATACTATAGCATGGGTGATGCCTCTAGCCATTCAAAACCACGCAAATTAGAGGTAGAGTTTTATTTAACTCTCTAGTGTTCACCATAATGGTTTCAATGCTTCGTTGTCTAAAATTGTTTGCTACCTAAGAAAAATACTACCTAGGATATCAGAATTAAAGTTGAAGGTTGAACTAGAAAGTCAACTATGAATAGTTAAATTATTCATAGGCCAGCAATAGAGAGGGGAAATGCTAAATAATCGAAGACAATGGCTCTTAAATTTTTTGGCCATGGCCAACTGAGATAAATCAAAAGACCAACTGGTCCACCTACCACACCAATTCCATGTTTCTACTAAAAAAAAAAAAAAAAGTACATGGTGATGGTAATGAAGTATCAACACAGAAGTAAATTAGGAAGGAGGTTAAGGCTCATGTATTTGCTTTAATAAAAGCAGATGTTTCGTATTTGCAAAACAATGCATACAGGTCTCAAAGTCCAGTGATTGAGCAATTGTAGGACAAACCCTACAGCATTCACCAAACGACCCACAATAAACTAACTTCCTAAAAATGAACTTAAAATAGCAATAATTTATCATTAAAAAGCAAGCACAAGCAGGAACATTTCCAGCTCAAGGCATTATCGATGATTCTCTGATAATCAAGAATCCTTCCTGAAAACTACAGGATTCCACCACTGGCAGATGAGGGCGCACGGCCTGAGCTTGGCAGCATGGCTGGCAACCATACTCCTTTGTGAAATGTTGAATTCCATCCCCCGTGAACTCTAGTAACAGACAAGTTTTACTTTATGAATACCATATTTTAGAAGCAGCAATAGCTATAAGTAATTGTTCATATTTGACGAACAAAACATGAGCTTTAATGGTTTAAAATTACAGTTAATCTGCTCTTGCCATTAAATCTCAAACCCTTCTCCTTGAGCTATTCCATAAGAAATCCTAGATTCAGAGTATCTGACTCAAGTAACGGTAAGATAAAATGTGTGAAAAAACAAGATACTATGTTACATGATGACCTTTAAGACTTATCGTAAAAGGAATATAAACATTTAAGGTGATGACAGAATTTTACTTCATTTGAAGAAGGGGGAGCATTAGATAATAATCTTTATGTTTATAACTGAAATATTATGGCACCGTAATTAAATAACAAACTTTTATTCAACACTGCCTAGATGTCAGGAATTGTTCAAAGCCCTTTGGAGGTATTAGCTCAGGTAATTCTCACAACCCTGTGCTGTTAATGCTATTAGTATCCCCTTTTTTATAGATAATGAGACAAACTTAGAATACACACACCATGTGCAAGGCCACACAGCCGGTAGGTAGTAAAGCTAGGAATTATCATGGTCAATGTGGCTCCAAAGTCACTGTCTCCTAGCAATTCCCAGAGCTCTTTCAATGATTAAACCTGATAATATTGATATAAGCAAAGCCCTTGGTACAGTACCCTTTATATGGCAAGCTCTCAATAAACAATAGGCATTAGTCTCTAACATAGATGTAAGGAAAGGCTTTCTAATCAGATTTGATAAAATAAAAAAATGGATAAATTTGACCATACAAACGGTTTTTAAACTTTTCCAAAACACACTATAAGCAAGGCTAAAAAAAGAAGTAACAAATTAAAAGAAAGCATTTGTAACATATTAAATGAATAAATAGCTAATATCAATAATAATATATAAATTTTATTTATATGTTAATATTATATATATGTATACACATATATATAGAAAAGTTTTTTAAACTTAGAGGAAAAGATAAAAAGTCCTATGGAAAAAAGTGAACAAAAGACAAGAACAGATGAGTCATAAAAGACAAAAATACAAAGACAAACTTTAATATATGAAAACATGTTCAACTTCACAATAGGAGAAATGCAAATTAAATATACACTGAGATACCACTTCTCACCATTAGATTAGCAGAGATTTAAAAGTCTGAACATTCATTCTGTTGAGTGGGCTGTACAGAAACCAGCACTGACCCATTGCTAGAGGGAATTCAGAGGGTACAGCTACTATAAAGCAGAATGTCTTACTTACCCTTTGACCCAATAATCCCACTTCTAAGAATCTACCCTGAAGATATACCTCCAACAAATCCAAAAATGCATATGCACAAGATTATTCACTGAAGCATTATTTGTAATTGTAAAATATTGGAAACTACCTAAATGTGCAAAAATTGGAAATTGGTTGAATACATCATGGTACATACACACAATGAAGTACACCATGCAGCTGTGAAAAAAGAATAAGGAATGCTGTGAACGAATGCACAGTGATTTCCTTGATATACTGTTAAGTAAAAAAAAAAGGCAAAGTCTAAAACAGTGTGTGTATATATATATATACATACACATTATATACACTGTATAGTATATATAGTATACTACCTTTTGTGTAAGAAAAAGAGGAAATAAGAAAACATACATGTATATATTTATTTTTGCAAAAAGAGAGAGAAGATAAACTAGAAACTAATGAACTAGGTTACCCACAAGGGGTAGGGAGAAGGAAAAGGAGAGGGAGAGACACCCCTTTGGATATATTTTTTAAAATAAGTGTGACTTTGCGAAGCATGTTAATGTTCTACATATTTAAAAAATAAGATTGGCCGGGCGCGGTGGCTCACGCCTATAATCCTAGCTCTCTGGGAGGCCTAGGCGGGCGGATTGTTTGAGCTCAGGAGTTCGAAACCAGCCTGAGCAAGAGCGAGACCCTGTCTCTACTAAAATTAGAAAGAAATTAATTGGACAACTAAAATTATATAGAAAAAACTAGCCAGGCATGGTGGCACATGTCTGTAGTCCCAGCTATTCAGGAGGCTGAGGCAGGAGGATCGCTTGAGCCCAGGAGTTTGAGGTTGCTGTGAGCTAGGCTGACACCATGGCACTTCAGCTCAGAGGACAGAGTAAGACTCTGTCTCAAAAAAACAAAAACAAAAACAAAAACAAAACTGTAACCCTACGTAGAGCACTTTCCTGAGTTCTGTGAGTTGTTCTAGGGAGTTGTCAAAACTGAGGGAGTCTAGGGTAGCCGGCTGGTCTGAAGTGACTGTGGCCCCGTGGACCCCTGAACTCACGGCTGGTGTCTAAACGAGGTCCTCGTTGTGGAGGACCTTGACCTTGGGTAGCTCCCCTTGTTGAGACCCCATCCTCCCTGCACCCCCCTTGGTGACATCAACCCTCTCACCAGCTTCATGCTTCCGTCTCCTCCAACCTGTGTAAGGGAGAGACCTTCCTAAACTCGGTACTGCCCATCGCCCCCCCTCTTAAGACCGTCTCCGGCCCCTGTTTCCCTCCAGGTAAAGGTGCAACCCCGTGGCCCTGCACACGAAGACCCATGACAGGCCACCTGCTGCCCTCTCCCCTCCTTACCCAACTTTGGAGATTTTCCCTCCAGCTTCACTATCTCTTTGTAGCTTCCTGAACCACGTCGTCATAACAGGGCGAAACTTCACTTTGATCTTCAAGACTTAGCAGCAAGCATCGCCTCCTCCTGGAAGTTTATCTTTGACCCTCTCCTGTGGCTCATGACCT
>CAUYSK010036458.1:0-70688 GCA_963575035.1 Avahi laniger
TCCTGCCTCAGCCTCCCAAAGTGCTAGGATTACAGGTGTGAGCCACTATGTCCGGTCGACTTCTCTTAGCATAATCTTCTCTGTCCCATTCATTGCTTCATTAACTTTATTTTTAACTGTGGTGAAGTACACAAATGTAAAGTTTACCCTCCTGACCTTTTTTTTTTTTTTTTTTTTTTTGAGACGGCGTCTCACTGTGTTGCCCGGGCTAGAGTGCCTTGGCGTCATCTTAACTCACAGCAACCTCAAACTCCTGAGCTCAAGCGATCCTCCTGCCTCAGCCTTCCGAGTAGCTGGGACTACAGGCATGCACCACCATGCCCGACTAATTTTTTCTATATATTTTTAGTAGTCCAATTAATTTCTTTCTATTTTTAGTAGAGACGGGGTCTCGCTCTTGCTCAGGCTGGTTTCCAATTCCTGCCCGCCTCGGCCTCCCAGAGAGCTAGGATTACAAGCGTGAGCCACCGCGCCCGGCCCTGGCCATTTTTAAGTGTACAATTCAGTGACATTAATACATTCACATTGTTGTGCAACCACTGTCTCCACCATCCGTCTCTAGAACTCTTTTTGTCTTGCAAAGCTGAAACTCTGTCATTAAACATAACCCCTCCCTTCTCCCCTCCCCCCAGGCCCTGGCACCCACATTCTACTTTCTGTCTCTGTGATTCTGACTACTCTGGGGACATCATGTAAGTGGAATCACACAGCATTCGTCCTTTTGTAACTGGCTTATTTCATTGAGCATGATGTCCTTAAGATTCATCCATGTTGTAGCATGGGTCAGCATTCCTGTCCTTTTGAAGGACAAACAATATTCCACCGTGTGTATACACAGCATTTTGTTTATCCATAGGCTGCTGTGAACACGAGTGTACGGATCTCTCTTTGGGACCCTGCTTTCCCTTCTTGTGGGCACACGCCCGGAAGTGGAACTGCTGAATCGGATGTGATTCTGCATTTAGCTTTCTGAGGGACCACCGTGCTGTGACCATGATGGCCGCCCCATCTTACGTTCCCACCAATAGCACATAGGGTTTAGATTCCTCCACGTCTGTGCGTGACCACACCTCGGTCGTGCTGCAGACTCCCAGTGTGCGGTGGGGAAGCCGGCCTTGGAGAGCTGAGCAGGAAGAAAAGAAAAGAGAATTTCTCCACATCCTCGCCAGAACTTGTTATTTTGATAGTAGCCATCCTAACAGCTGTGAGGGGCCATTCATCACCTGGTAGAATTTTAGTGAGTGGCGGTCGTGGGCAGGACCCAGGCCAGGAGGAGGATGAGGCAGATGGGGAGGGCCCCTGTGCACGGCGAGGGTCTGTCACCAGGTGGGCAGGAGGTGGGAGGCAAGGGCGGAGGCTGCCACACTGATCTGAGTGGGGAGCAAGGACACGAGGAAGGGCCACAGAGCTGTGCGCAGGCCCCCCACGTCCAGCACAGAGCAGGCACCTCTGGGCCCGAGCGAGGGGACAGCAGGCTGGAACGCGGTGCCTTGCCCCGGTCTGCAGCTGGCCGGGAGGACCAAAATCAGACGGTGGGAAGGAGAATCTGCTTGGCAAGGTCCTTATTGGGGTAGCAGCTGTGTGAGCAGGAGGTGAACAGCCCGGGCCCAGGAGGACCTACCCCTTCACTCACTGCCTTCCGCTGTTCAGAGGGTGTCAGCTTGAGAAGCTGGAACCAGAGGTTCTTGCCGGGGATGGAGAACATCTTGTGGGTTGGGGCCAGTGGCCCTCTTGGAGAGACGGGGCTGTGGATGGAGCAGAGGCAGAGAGAGGGAAATCCGGAAGCCCCACAGTGGGGAGACGTCCAGGGAGCCGCGTGGGGGACACCAGGCCATCGTTGGCCCCTCAACACAGGCACTGTAGTACCTGGAACAGACCAGGTGGCCACATGGGGAGGTGCAGTCACTGGGGGCTGCACAGACATCTTGCAGCCCACCAGGGATGGACAGTGGTGGCCAAAGGGTCAGGAGAACCCGCCACCAGGGATGCAGGACTGGGTGCTCTGCTGGGCTGGGGAGCTCCAGGGTCCTCCACCCCCAAACCCCCTGGGGCCTGGGCACTTTCGTCTTCTGGAAGAATCATCCCCAGCCTCTCTCGGTCCTGCCCCGCCAGGATCCTGGGTGAGGTGGTGGGAATGGAGCAACACGTCTTCTGGAATTGGTGTGGACCTGATCTAGAACCCGATCCAGAACCCAACCTGAACTCCAGCCTACACTCTATCCATGCATACCCACCCTGCTTCCAGAAGGAATACGTGGTAGCTTTCGGTAGAGACATGGTATCAAAAGGTGCCAGAATATGATATGTCATGTCACATGGCACCAAAACCCACTGAGAGGAGACAAATGAACATTTGGCAGGAACCATCTCAGGAGAGCCCGGCTGAGGAAAGGTGAAGGCATCAAGACAAACTCTTTGAGCTTCCGGAAGCAGAGCAGCGGTAGAAGGGAGAGAGCTGCCCCTGGCGGGGGGTGGGACATCTCCTGGCACGAGGCACAGGCCCTGGGCTCCTGCACTTGGCCATGGAAGGGCTGCTGCTCACAGTCAGGCCACGGCGGTCACTCAGCTGAGGGGCATGTGCTGTGCTGGGCCAAGGAGGCGATGGTTCACTGGGCCTTGACGGTTCGGTTCGATAGGAGTTTTACTGGGCAGATGCTGGTTTTCTTTCAGTTTGTTCTTGGTTTTTTCAGAGCAGGCTGAGAGCAGCCTGTGTGAACCATGGCATGTAGCGTCCTGGGGATTTGGCTCCCGAGAGGGTGTTACCAGGGGAATCCTGGGAAGCGGGTGGTTTTCACTTAGCTGGGTGAGCAGGAAATGACTCAAGGCTGCAGCAAGACACTGCAGAGCAAAGAGAAGATGCGCACGGAGTACAGAGATAACGTTTGCAGACTATGTGTGGGTTTTTAACCTGCGGGCCATTCAGAGGAGCACAGGGCAGAAATGAGGACCGTGCGTGATCACCACTCAGCCCACTCTTGACGTTGCCTTCCCGTTTATTATTTTTAAAGATCCTATTGACCTAGAATAAACTAAATAAATTTGAAGTGTACCATTCGAAAGGTTCTGACATATGTCTACACCCGTGACACCCTCACCGCACTCAAGAAAGTGAACATCCACCACCTCCAAAAGCATGCTGTGCCCTTGGTCATCTCCCCTGCTGGCCTCTGCCACTGCCCCTCCCTCCCCCACCCCTCGCCACCCACCAGGCCAACTTCCAAGGGCCAGGGCCTGAGTGTCCTGTGGGTTGCTAAGGACAGCCGGCATTGAAAACCCCGCAGGGACAGGCTGCTTCTTGTGAGTGGGATCAGTCCATGGAAGCGTCCCCTGGAAGCCCCTTTGGCCGGGGAGGTCCCCGTTTCACAGATAAAGAAACCACTGCTCCAGAGGTAGAGAGGTCTCCTCTCTACCTGGTGGGGGGGGGCAGCGTCTTGGGGTCACCTGGAGGCAGCTGCTCCCGGGCTCTGGGTGCGGCTGGCACAGCAGGGGAGGCCCAGCGGTGCAGGGTGAGCAGGCTGCTCTGGTGGGTGACGGCCCCAGCTTCCCACCCCGACCCGGTGGAGGACAGTGGCAGGGCACAAGATTTTCTCTGCAAACGTAAAATGCACGGCAGTAGGGTCAGCCTTCCCTGCCAACGGCAGGCCCAGGCCAGACACAAGCACGAAGTGCGCTTGCTGCATCGGACACCTGCTTGCTGAGCTCCTCTGCGCCCCTGTCTCCTTAGAAAACCCAAAGACCTGGTGGACAGTGTCCTGGGTCCCCACTGGGGGGCTGGCCGCCTCCTTTGCTGAACAGACCCCCACTTCTGCTGCAGCTATTCATGGTCATTTCAGGGCTGTTTTCCTCTCCGTGGGGAGAGGAGCCCCTTCTCTGAGCTCCCCCAGGGACCAGCAAATTCCTAAATTATGCACAACTCCAGGGAAGGCTCCTGTCTGAACACGCTGAGGGAGGAAGGCTGCCTCAGCACACAGCTCCCTAAAGACACGAATTATGAATGATTAAATTTACATCACAGGAATGGAACCCATCTGGCCCCAAGCGGCTGGTTTGAAAACTTTTGGCAACTTTATTCAGTTTTGAAACTGTGTTGTTTCCTCTCTCTCCAATGAAAGAAATATCTGGCTTGCTTAAGAAAAACTATCTGTTCTTCTCCCGTATCTGAAATTGAACCTGGTTTCCAGATTCCTCCGCACGGCTCCCCTGGCCTCATCCCAGCCGTAGGACTCCGGGCTCCCCCAGGGCAGGAAAGAAAGAGCAGGGATAGGTGGGGCTGGGCACGTCAGGTCCTGCCCCTGGGGAGGCAGAGGTGGCTCAGAGAGGCAGGGGATGCAGCATCGGGGGCCAGGCCAAGGCAGCCAGGCCAGGGCCGCAGGGCACACGGCTGGGGGGAGCTAGAGCTGGCTGGGCGAGATGGGACCGGCAGGTGTGGGGGCAGGCGGCTGTTCTCCACAGCCCGGAGGACAGCAGGAGAAGATTGACCTGAATGTGTCAGGGACGGCGGCCTTAACAGGGAGCATTGTGGCCTGGGGGACTTCCCCCTCGGAGCACATCCCAGCCGGGCAGAGGGGACCGTGTCATTCTTTCTGGCTGCCGGCACTCCCTTTGTCTGTTGGAGACCCCCCCCCAGAGGAGGCAGCTGGGCCCCTTGGGGACTGGCTCTGCAGGGCGGCTGTGCAGCTCTTGCTTCCCCAACCCCCTGGGGCCTTGGGAGCCACCAGGGTCCTCATCCCAGAGTCCTACACGGCTCACAGCTGGCTTCAGTTACATGCAGCCGAGAACCCTGGCTGGGCACAGAGATGCACGTTCATCTTTGTGACTCTTCCAGAGCAGGAGGGGAGCCCCCAGGGACAGCCTGCGGCCGCTTGCCACACCACCGCTGCAGAACGTCCACCCAGTTGGGAATGGCCACCTCACTTATTTCTTGGTTCACTGACGAATATTAACGAGCAGAGCTGCTGGGTACCAGGGAGGACGCAGGCATGAATCAGGAAGGAGTGGGAGGGGAGAGGGCGGCACGAAGGGCTCGAGAGAAGAAAGCGTCTACCTGCCCTGGGTGGGCTCCGAGGCTGGGGGGGGCTTCCCGTGGATAGCGACAGCCAGGGGCCTCTTGGAGGAGGCAGCAGTGGAGAAGGCCAGGTCGGACTGGGGCCCGGGGTTTACTGGAGGAAGGCATCCTAGGTGGGGAGCAGTGAGGGACAGACAGAGGGACAGCCCTCCAGCTGAGGCTGGACAGGAGGCTTAGAATTCCTCCCATGAACTGATAAGTCCGTGTCTGAGCCCTCCTGAGCTCCCATCAGTCCCTGGTGCCTCACCTGGCCACACTAGGTGGGCTTTCTTAGGAATGTGTCGGAAAAAGACCCTTCCCCAAGCCTGCCCTGACGGGAAGCCCCAGGATAGAGGGTGCATCCTCAGCTGGCCCCAGGTGTACTCGCGTGTGCTGGTGTGGACACAGCGGGGGCACACGTGGCCTGCCGGGAGGTGGCGTGAACGCAGGAGGGTACCAAGGCTCCTGAGGGCCCCCTGGAGAGCTGGGAGGGAGCTCTTCTGCCCTCTGGGTTTTCCAGGTGGCAGGGGCAGCCTGGGGGTAAGGGACGAGCGCTCCAGTGGGGGCTGCTAATGCCAAAGGTGGGCGACTCTCGCTGGTGTTGAGGGATGGGCTGACAGCGGGTCCCCTCCCTGGAGCTCCTCCGAGGAGCTTGTCCCCTATGCCAGCCTTTCACTTTGGCCCGTCCTCACCCACCATTACGCCCCAGCTTCTGAGGCTAAAAATTCCCCTGTTCTCAGGAGCCCTGGGGGGTCCCCAGCCTCCAGTCCTCTTCCTGCCCAGCCCCTGGTGCCCTCCACTCTGGGCAGTGACTGTCCTCTGGCCTGGCCCAGACCATTGTCTAGCCATGCTCCTGCGGCGTCCTTCCTCAGACAGGACCCCCGAGTTGGACCCGAGCTTCCAGAGTGCCCAGCACTGCCCAGACCTGGTGGGCAGGTCTGTGCCCGTGGGGCTGCCCTTCAGGGCAGGTGGGCACAGGATGGCTGCAGCTCAGCCTGCGGTCAGAGAAGACCCCAGACCTGCAGCCTCACCTCTTTCTCCATATGCTGGGGGAGGGGATATGTGTTTGGGGTTTTATTTTTTAATTGAACACAGAGTTTTACTTTTATTGCTGTGAAATTCCACAGCATCGGCTTTGGCCTGTGCGGCCAAGCCTACAGCTGTCGTCTGCACATGAGTCAGCCCTCTCGTTCCCGTCTCTCTTCTGGGTCCTCCCAGAAGTCCTGCCAAGGAACGTGGCACAGGCTGGGCTGACAAAGCCCTCAGCAGACCCCTCGGGTTCTCGTCTTACCCACCACGGTAGCAGAAAATACCTCCTCAAATGCTTCCAGCTTCCCTCAACTCTGAGTCTCTGACCCTGCCCGAGGGGGGCGGGCACAGTCAGTGGGAGCACGTGGTCTCAGGCCACCTGCCCCTTCCCAAGATCCTCCAGTGCCTTGGGGGACTGCTCTTGCCTCTGTGTGCCATCCTGGCCCCGGCTCCAGCCAGGAGTGGGTCCCCTGCCAGCTCCCCCTCCTGGGACCCCTGGAGGTGCCCAGGCAGGGCACACATGGGGCCGTATTCAGGGGGCGCTGCCTGTGTCCCGGCTTTAGCACGTGGCCCTGTGCTACATGGATGCCTAGAGCTCCTGTCAGTCTTTCCCTTCGTCTAAGGCAGCTACTCGGCTGTTACCTGTAACCAGGAACCGTTCTCCACCTGTTCTCCCCTGATTCGACACATCTGGCTCCTTGTGAGCCCCGAGTCACCTCTGCCCCGTCCAGGCTTCAGCTCCCCTGCCCTCCCGCGCGGGCTCTGAGCCGTGGGGTCTGCGGTGTGTGAGGGTGCCCGTCCTGCCTCCAGCCACCAGCCCAGAGCTGTGCTCTGGAACAGCACTGCCCCCGCCACCCGTCCCCTCTCTGTGACCACCTGCTCAGCTCCCCCCACCCGCTTTCCCCCCGGGTCTGTCTCCAAGGACAGTCAGGCACTTTGCCGTGCTGCCTGCTGCCCGCCTGGTCCTAAGCCTCGCGGCTGGAGCGGGCTGGGCACCGGGCCTCGGGAGGCAAGTCCTGAGTTCAGCTCTCGCCACACCACTTCCTGCTGTGGGCCCTCGGCCTGTTTCCGAACTCCGAAGCCTCAGTGCCCCGCCTGTGAACTGGTGATCACCGTAAGATGCACCTGCGAGGCAGCTGTGTGAAGAGCCCGGCACATGGGAGAGGCTCGAGTCCTGGTTCCTCTGCATTTCACTCCAGAGTCCAAGGGGACACTTGAGTTCACACCCCTCTCTGGGCCATGTTCCGGGACTGGGACTCCAGAACCCCCTTCCCGGTCTGCCTGCCCAAGGCTGCCTCTCCCTGGGGTGGGGCACTCTGCCACTGCCCCTGTGGGCTCCCTGAGCCCAAGGGCTGCAAGGGGCAGCTTGGTGTCCGTGCTCACAGATCCCCAGCGTCTGGTCTGGTGAGGACCAGGGAGCCTCCCAGCCCCCTCAAGCAGTGAGGAAGGGCCAGGCTGGTAGGAGTGGGGTTGGAGTGCTCTGTGGGGGGAAGAGGGACCGGGGGGCAGCAGGCAGCCAGCTGCCAGACCCTGAACAGAAGACCCCCCCAGCTGCCCCACAGGGAGGCTGAGAAAGCAAAAGAGAAGGCCTGGCGGGTGGGGGGACCAAGGGGGAGGCTGTCCCGCCTGCCGCCGGCCAGTAGCAAGCTTGGGGAAATGAGTAGATTTTGATCGCACGCAGTACACAGCTTGACATGTCATTTTTGATCTGTGTGTGTGTGGAGGTGGGAGCGTGGACACAGCTCGTGTTTCAGTTTCTCAGCTTGGTTTATAACCAGCAAATATTCAGACACAGGGACGTGCCAGTGGCTCCCGGGCTGGATGGCCTGGCCCCCCAGTACCACAGCGGCAGCCAGGGACTCCTCACTCACCGGGCCACCTGGCGGCGTGGCAGGTCAGCCATGGGCTTGGAGGCCGCAGACCTGGGTTCGGTCCTCGCCAGTTGTTCTTGCTGCCTCGGTTTCCACGTCTGTGAAGTGGAGGTGTCAGAAAAACCAAATGGGGGTTGATGTGACGAGGAGATCGTGCAAGAGCCAGTGCCCAGTGCCATCTCGGGGCAGGGGTGCTCGTCACCTACAACGGGAAGTCTGGCCCCACACGCAGGGAGCCTGTGGCAGGCAGGGAGGGCCTCTGTGGGGACACAGAATAATTGATGAAGAGAGAATCTGGCCGGAGCTGCAGACACCCTCTCCAAGGAGCACTCGGAGACCCTGTCCCGGTCGGGCTCCTGGGGTGGGCTCGGGGTGGGAGCCCCTGGCTGGGCCCAGGGCCCGGTGGTCATGGTCCTGGCACCTCTGTTGCAGGGCACCTCCTCTCCCTGGTCGCTGCCTGCCGGGAGGCTGACCTCGGCGCCCTCCTCCGGGAGCTCTGCCTCACCCAGTTCAAGGTGGACATGGAGGCTGTCGGGGAGACCCTGTGGTGCGACTGGGACAAGACCATCGGGTGAGTCCCTAACCCTGGGGGTGTCTCCGTGACAAGAGCCTGGCCTTCGGGGACATCCCTGCCAGTTCCCCCGGTCCCCATGGTCAGGCCAAGGCTGTCCCTCCCACCCACCAAGGACACCTTGAGCTGAGCCCAGCCATCCTGCCAGAGGCCTTTCTTTTTTTTATTTATTTATTTGTTTTTATTTCTGCATATTATGGGGGTACAAATGTTTAGGTTACATTGCCCTTGCCCCCGCAGAGGCCTTTCTTCCCACCCCGTGGGGCTCCCTCGCTGTGTGCCTCAGCGGGCTTGAGGCTCTGCCCCACCAGGCCCAGGCTCCTCCGCCTGCTGGAGCGGGGGTCGGATGGTGGCACGTCCAGTCCTTGTTTCTGCTTCAGCGCGTATGTGAGAAATGGGGTCAGCAGTGGGTACACATAGCTGGGGGCTGTCACCTCCCAGCTGTGGCGACGCGCGGACAGACCTGTGCACAGGTGTACAGCACAGCGCATGACACACAGTAGGTGCACAGGTCCTGGTGCTTCCAAAGACTGTGCCCCAAGAGGGGGAGCGCTGGGGACTGGGCTGGGGAGGGTGTCCCAGAGGAAAAGTCGAGTCAAGGTCACACACACAGCACACTTGGCTTTGGTGTCTCCCAAGGGTCCAGGACACACCTGGGCAGACCCCTGTGGGAGTGGCCATCTCTGCTTGGAACTCATGGCCCTCCCCATGGGGCGCAGGCTGGGGTGGGGGTGGGGGACGCCCATGGCCGGGCCTTCCACCCACAGCGTCCGTGAGGCTGGGCGCTATGATCACCCCGCAGAGCCCCCGACCCCGGTGTGTCTCTCACGGAGCGGGTGGACCACTGCCCCCGTCTTTCTTCTCCACATGCCGTGTGCTCCCTGCAGGCCCCTGAGAGGACACAGTTAACCAAGGGCCCCCACTCCACCCCAGCCCTCAGGGTATTCTGGGGAACCCGGCAGTGCCCTCAGCGGGGTCTGTCCCCCGCTGCCATACTCAAGGCCTCTTTAAGACTTCAGGGTCTCATTCTGTAAGCAGAGAGATTAATCGGGAGTTAGAAACCGGGGGGAGGACTTGTCAACAATCAGAACAGCCTGTTCTTTAGGCTAATTGGCCTTCTGCCTCAGCTGAGTAATTCGTGTTGAAATTAAAGACTGCATTTTATTGGGATCCAGGGAAGCGCGCAGGGAGGCCCTGGAGCAAAGCGCCCTCCGCCTGCTTTCTGAGTGAGTGTGGATTGGTGGGACTCATGCGCCCACCGAGGCCAAGGGGAAGGCAGCCGGTGACACAAGCCACGCTCGAAAAGCAGCAACGTGATGTTACCAGAAACGGAAGCCTCGGACGGTTCCTGACGGCGCTCGGTGCAGATAGCGATAATCAGCACTGGAGCCAAAGAGCGTCTGCCATCCTCAGAGCCGCGTGGCAGCACAGCTGGAAACAGGATGGGGAGGGTTGCTAGGGATTTTGTTTAAAAAAAAAACAAAAACTCAAGATAATTTGGTGCAGCACTCTTGCAGAATATCTCAATTGCTAAGAAATTAAGTTATTAGTGAGGTCTCTCAATTGATTGGACGGGCCCCCCCACACCACCCAGGCTCATCTCCTTACTGAGTCACTGAGCGTAGATGCCACCCACATCTCTGGAACACCCACAGCAACACCTGGGCCCACGTGTGACTGCACCTCTGGGCACTGCAGCCTGGCCAGGCTGGCACAGAAAACGCGCGGCACACTGCGGGGCTGAAGGTCGGCGCTCCCCGCCCAAAGGTGTGCTCGGAGAACTGCCGTTCCCTCCTTCCACCCCGCTCCCACGCGCTTCCTGTGGGCAGCTGTTCTCTGTCCTTCCTCTGTTTCTTCTGCAAAAACAAGATTTTTCTCCCATCCCCTTTTTTCTTACATGAAGGATGGAATGCGAATGATATTCTTTTACACTTTGGTGGGTTTCCCCACCTAACACTATATCCTGGAAATCTCTCCTTACCAGGGCACAGAAAGCGTCCTCGTCCATTGTTACTCGACACTCTCCTGGTTTGCTGGTTGTCTTTCGACTTCGGTGTTTTTGTTGCCATGCAATTTTTTTTAATGCAGTCAAAACCATCAAACTTTCATCCCCTCTGGGTTTAGTCAGAGTTAGAAAGCCTTTCTCCACGCCAGAGTTGGAGAGGGACCCACCGTGATTTCCCCATTGGTTGCACCCAAATCCCTGGTCTATCTGGAGTTTGTTCTTGTGTATGGTGTGAACTAGGAATCGAATTTTATCTTTCTCCGCATGGGCCACCCAGGTGTCCCATTTATTGGAGTCCATCTCTGCCCCCAGTGATCAGAGATGCCGCCTTCATCATGCACGAAGTTCCCCTGTGCACTGGGCCCGTGCCCTTCTAAATACAGTCCTTTTCTCAAGCCTTCCTCGTATTACCTGAATCTACATTAATTCTTCTCCGGAGCCATCAGTGTGTCCTCGCTGCCTACTGAATGTTCAACTATCCCTTACCTCGTCCCAAAAAAAAGATGTAGCATAGCTAGCATTTACTGAGCACTTACTACAAGCTAGGCTTTGTGCTAAGCACTTAATACATACTGTCTCACTTAAGTGACAACAATCTGAGGAGGTAAACTGTTGTAATCCCTGCTTTATCTGCCCAGGATCTCACACCTGGTAACCAGTGGCTCCCTCCTGGTCTCAGGGGAGGTGTAGGGATGCCCTGCCTTCATGTAAGCGTGGCTTCCTGGGAGGCGGATGCCAGCTTTCAGGTGCCATCTCAGCCCTGCCAACGTCCCATGGGCCTGGCAAAGTCCGTGTGCGTTGACACGCCAAGCCTAGTGCTTGGGCCAAGGGCAGCCTTTCTAGGGTCTCCTGGAGCAGTGGAGGTCTGGGGTCCAGGGTAGACAGGCTCATCCAAGGGACTGGGTGAAAGGAGAAGAGGAGAAGGCCCTGGAGAGATCCGGGGGACTCCAAAGGCAAGAGCCTTTGGTTTTGATTTTATGAATTATTTCACCAGTATTTCACCACATTTAAGAGACTGTAGCACTTTTCACCATAATTTTGACATGATTTGTTTCCTCAACTCTGAGCCCTAAAGGGTTTTGGCCGGCAAACCTATGCTGAGGCCCTGCTAACGGGATATTGCCGTATTATTTCGAGAATTGTTTGTTGGATCCGGCTTTCGTTAGAGGCGGAGACTGCAGGTCCTGCATCCGTCTTTTGTTTGAGTTGAGGACCCTCAGAGGTGAGAGTTGTGCATTTTCGTGAGAGGAGAAAAGTGCGGATCCTGTTTCAGCCCCACGCTCCTGCTGCCTGAGGTCACAGCTGTCCTAGGGGCCTAGGCTGGGCCTTCAGGTGGCTCCAAATGTGGCAGAGGGAAGCTTCCGGGCTCTCTGAAACCAGAGAAGGTCTAGTTTAATAACAGCTTTGTGTCAGAGGGACTCAGTTCCCACAAGTGACACAGACAAACGTGAGCCAGGCTTTTGCAGGATGCGCTCACAGGAGCAAGTGGGGAATGCTGGGACACGTTCGTCCCAGCCAGCTCCCTGGGCGCTGGCCTGACAGTTTTGCCTCTTGCATCAAAGCAGCTGGAGGACCTCGTGAGCCCCGCCTCACATAGGAGACTGGATGCAAGTATCGGATTATTTTAAAAGGACTCGTCGTCACCACCGTGTGTCGTTGCTCAAAGATAAAAATTTCCCCAATGAAAGCAAAGGGCTGATGAGAACATTCAGGCCACAGCCCACCAGAGGACGGTGGGCTGCCTTGGGCTGCGAGCTCGCTTTGCTTTTGCATTTTCAAGGTCTGTGATGGTTAAAGTTTGCCCTGTGGCCAGAGCGGCCCAGCGTAGGTCTGCATTCAGGTCTGCAGCCGCCAGCAGCCCCCACTGTGACTGAGCCCCCCACTCGGCCTCCCATCCTTTCGATTCCCTACCTGGCCGGGTGGTTGTGAGCGTGGCTCGGGGGTTGTTCCCGAGCCCTTTCTCCAGTGCTCGGGTGTCTGGGACCCAGCTCAGCGAGGCCGTCACTGCCAGGCGGTCACTGCATGAAACCGCAGCCTGGTTTGCCGATGGAGACAGAGCATGGTGCAGCGCACTACCTGGGACTCCCGTCTAACTGGGGAAGGTGTGAAGAATGTGGAAAAGATGTCACAGGAACTCCCACCTCCAGAAAGCTTCCCTCCGTGTTGGGGAAGGGGAGGGAGGGCAGGGAGAGGGGGAATCTCCGGCATGCCTGGACTCAGCTACGGAAGGTTGGTTTTAAGATGCCACAGGTCGGATATCCCACCCAGGCATGAAAAGCTGGGGACATCTCTGCCTGTCCCCTTCCTGTACAGCTTCAGGGACTGAGGCATCACCTTGGGCAGGGGAAAGGGGTCAGAGGTGGGAGATGCCGGGGGCCAGGCCAGCACCTGCCATGCCTGGTCACGGGCGCTCAGCAGGCCCCAGGGAACCTGCGTTCACCCTCATGCAAGTCGGCCGCCTCCTTCCCTCTACCCTGAAGCCTCCGAGTTTGTAAACGCCGCCTGTACCGGCCTCGGCTCACAACAGCTTCCCTGCACAGCCCCGGGTCTCAGGGCCGCGGGGTCAGAGCCCCTGTGCTGGGCAAGGAGGGGCCTCCGGCCTGGCCTGGGGAGCTGCCTGATTACGGGGAAGGGGTCCGGGCCCCAGGGAGGGCGCAGCCATGTGTTAACTGAAGGACAGAGGACAAGTGTTCAGAGCGCTGGGGACGGTGCTGTTGCTCAGAACCGGAGCACCGACCCTGGTTCCAGAGCACTGTGGATGGGGCCAGGCGCTGACCCGCTGTCGCCGGCCCTGGGCCTGTGCGTCTCCAGCTTCGCTGCTGAGCCAGTGAGCCTCCTTTGTGTGTCCCCATGAAGAGACAAGGCAGGAAATTCTTCAGAACTCAGCAAAGGCGGAACAGCTGCTTTTGTTTTGAATTTCAACAGGAACCGAGAGGGAGGCATCTTCTTACATCACAGGAGCCCTTCAGGCCGGCGGGCGTGTGGTCCTCCCTGTGGTTGCTGCTGAGCTTGGCCCATCTCGCCAAGGTCTCCGGACGGGCCATTGCCAGAGCCCTGCCCACAGCGTGGCCTCTGTCTGGAGGCCTGGCATGGGGGCCCCCGCCCAAGTCCCTCCTGCGCAGCCGGCAGCTTCCAGAGCAGGGGCGGGGCTGCCTTCAGCACCCTCGGGTCTTGTCCATCAAGGCATCTGTCCTGGAACTTGCGATGTGCCCACAAGCCTTTGAGTCACATTTGTGCTTGGCCCGGTGGCTATGGTGCTGACATCCCTTGTGTACCGGTGGGAGAGTGTGGGTTCCACAGAAAAGCCCCCAGGCCCTAGGCTGGACCCACGGCAGGTGCCCAGCACAGCCAGGCCTTAGAGGATGGGAGGGTGGCTGCTGCCCAGGCCAAGGCTGTCCACGCTGGGTCTGCACAGGGCACAGAGCCATGTCTTACTGGGAAGACCTGGCACAGATGCCCACTCCCCCACCCCTTGCCCGCCTGGGTAGGGGGAGCCTTCCAGGTGTCTCCAGAGTACATGCCCAGGTGCATGGAAGTCTGGCTACCAACCTGGACCTCTTAGGGACTTCAGGGTGACTGCCAACCCAGTAGGGAGGCAGAAGGAGCAGGAAGAGGCCCAAAGACCTAGGTCCTCCTAGATGCCAGGCCGGAGTGGGAGATATGCCAGGAAAACACTCCAGCTCTCCCAGTGACACCAGGCTGGTTCTGCTGAGGACATGGCTCCTGCCACCAGCAAGGGCATCAGCTGGGGTGCTCCGTCCCCAAGGGGAAGGGTTATAGACACAGCTTTGCAGTGGCTGGGGCAGGGGACACCCCCTGAGGCCCTTCCCAGAGCCCCCGTAGCTGTTTCATTTACCTTCACTCAGGTCTCTGTGGCTGGGTTTCAGCAGGGGGGCCTCAGAGCCCCGCCCCCCGGGGAGCAGGCATGCCAGTGCTGAGCAGCCAGGCAACCGCCCAAGAGCTCTGGTTGGCAGCGCCAACCCAGCGGTTCCCGGCGGGATGGCTGCTGAGGGCCCTGGACCCGGCTTCCTTTCTCAGCTGCTGCAGAGATGCGTCTGTGGGGGCCAACAGCGGAGGGGCCGTTGTCGGGGGAGGTGGGGGGGCTGCTGGCCTCCCCTCCACACCCAGGCCCCTGCGTGTCCTCAGCCCCCTATCTCCAGTGCGCTGAGCCTCTGGCCGGGGGCGGGGGCACAGACGGAGAGACGCTGCCCCAGCCACGGTGGTAACTTAGCACAGAGCGTGGCCTGAGCCACGGTGCCGTCTCTTCCCACGCGGTGACGAACTGCCCCATTTTACATCCTCCTCAGTCTGGGGATGAAATCAGGCCTGTGTGTCGGCATGGAAGAGGTCAGAAATGGGGCGACACTAAGCAGATCCCGCTGTGAGCAGAAGAGCAGACAGGTGGGCTGTGTCCCGCCGACGGCCGCCCCACGCCCGGGGACACACTGCTGCAGCCGTCCCGGCTGTGCACACAGGAGTGGCTGTGCCGGGACGCAGGCCAGGCTTGCTCACACTGGGCCTCGCCTCGTCACAGGCAGCCTCCCCGGCTGTCCGCGTGGAAGGGGGGCAGGCACACGATGGGAAGGATGCTGACGATGTGCTTGGTGGGCAACACCTGGCGGTGCGGCGGGGGACGGTAGCAGATGTCCCTTCCTAACTCTGACCTTCACCCCAGCTGCAGGCCCGGTTAGCCACTTCCCAGGATCCATTCATTCATCGTCCAGTTGGTGGACATCTCCCAGGCACAGGCTAGAACAGGGACGTTCTGGGTCCCCTGTTGGGGGTCTCTAGGAAGCAGTGGTTCCGTGTGGCAGCTGGCCTTCCCCGTGTATATTTTGAGGACGCTGGGTATCTTGTGGGACTTGGCCTTAAGTCTGAGTCTCCTCTTCTCTCAGCTTTCTGTCTCAGTCAAAAATGGAGAAGCCACCCTCACTGCAAGGCCAGGTGCAAGCAGGAAGGCCAAGTTATCGAGCCGCAATTGTAATTCTGCTCGTGGAGCCGTTTCCAGGTTTTTGTTATGACAAGCTAAGTGATGACACTATCAGAACTGTGCACATATGTCCCTTTTCTGACTAATTTCCTTGCTAAAAATTCCTGGGAGAAATCATTCTTGCACGTGGGCTTACTGCAGCGTGTGCTGTGAACACTCGTGGTTCTCAGTAGGTTTTGCCCAGTTGCTCTTGTAAAGAACGTCACTAACTCTACCGGCAGCATGCGAGAATACTTACTTCCTCATAGGTTCACGGGTGGTGAGTTTGTAGAGATTTTACTGTTATCAAAACCACAAGGGGGTTTCGGCCTAGGTCCAGCTTTGCTCGTAGCACAAAGATCCAATTATTGAGACAAGGAGGGGTGCCAAGGAAGAGAGAGATTCTTAATGGCAGACGTCTTGTCAGGACTCACAGGGATCAGAGGTGGGGGACCGCGTGCCTTGGGGAGGTCGTGGGGATGCTGAGTCTCGGCATCAGGAGGTCTGTCCAGGGCCTCGAGAATCTCAGCCCCTTTGGCAGAATCTCCCCCATTTCTGGGAAACAACTCAGAAGGTCAAGTAGGTGGCTAAGGAAGAGGATTATAAACACATAGGGGTTATTGAAATTTGTTCACGGGGTGAGTTTCTTTACTTCTGCAGGTTTTAATGCAGTTTTCCCTTTGGTTTTAATGTGCACGTCTTTGGCTATTAGGAAGGTTGACCCAGGGTCCCACAGTCACTTGCAATCTGTTTTTTCTCAAATGCAAATTACCTCACCATGACCTTTGCTGTTTGTCCTTTGAGTCATTGGGGTTTGGGGGGGTTTTTTTTAAGACTATTTTTTATAGTAGTTTTAGGTTCTTAGCTAAATTGAGAAGGAGGTCCAGAGATTTCCCCTATATCCAGGTATTTTTAATCTTCCTTTACAGATCCTTGAGTAGTACACATAGTGACCATTTGTCATTACGTTCTAAACGTTTTCTTGTTTCATTTGTGCTTATTTTGGTGATGACGATTTTCCGTGTGTTAATCAGCTGACACGGAGCGCTGGCTCCCCAGGTCTGTACTCCGTCCTCTGTGTTCCACCAGCTCAGAGCCACACAGCCACAGTGTTAGGTTCTGTTTCTTTGTAGTTTCGTGTTTTGTAATATCTATCTTAACATAGTATGTAGACAAATTATTAAAATTTATTTCCTTCCCACCTTGATCATCTGGACGTAATTCGATAAATAAGTTTCTGACCTCCGTTGTTAACACACAATGCCTCCCTGTGTGCACTGAAGTCTGAGTCAGTTAAGTGTTGCTTATATTTTGTAGTCATGCTACGCCGTTTTAATTGCCGTGTCTTTATAGTATCATCTACAATTTAGAAGGCCTCTTAGCATGCTTCATTTGCATTCTATTATACACTGTTTTGCTTTCTTTGATACATTTTCTGCCTATTTTTCCAAAAGAATTTAGGAATCATTTTGCCAGATTCCATAAAAAGTCATTGGGATTCTAACTGAGATGGCTCCATTGACAAGCTCGGGAATCCCTGCGGTGTATTTAAGAGTCCTTCCCCTGCGGGGCACAGGGTGGGCCTCTGTGTCCTCAGGGTTGTCAGCGGACTGCTCTGATGGGTTGTTGCCACCTTGTTACTGGAAGCTGCTTTTAGTAGAGAAACCATCATGGACCCAGTGCACCGAGCGTGGTTCCACATGGGACACCCAGGAAACTGGGTGGGCCTCTGCCTCCTCCCGGGGAAGCTGGTATAGAAATTTTGCCTCATTGGCAATTCTGGTTTATACTCTGTATGTGTTTCCTTGATCAGGTTTCAGGGTTAGGATCACATTTGCCTAATGGAGTAGATCTGCTCACTGACCACTGCAGTCAAGAGCAGGAAACAATCCGTGATGTGAGAGTTACTTATTCCTTGGGAGTTTGAATGAATCCATCGCTAAAACCAACAGATCTGGGTGGCTGGGGAATCTCTAGTCTTCTCTAGTCTCTTTCTCCACTGTGGGTTTATTTTGATTCTCCATTAATGTTTGTATTTCACCTATGTGTATTTGGTCTGTATCTCTAAGGCTTCTCTATTCACTAAAACATATTGATGCATAGTATTCTTTTAAATGTTTAATGTCCTATATATTCAAGTTTATGCCTCTGGTTTTTATTTTTTTCTATGTTTTTCTTTTTTTTCCTTTTTTTCTTTGTTTCAATGCCGCTTCATTCATCAAAAGGAAATGAGGAGGCCCACTTTTTCATTAATTGAATGTGGGGTTTTTTTGGGTTTTTTTGCTTTTTGTTTTCGTTCTTTTGTTTTGTTTTTTTACTTTTAGAAACAGGGTCTCACTCTGTCCCCCAGGCTGGAGTGCAGTGGTGTGATCACAGCTCATTGCAGCCTCAAACTCCTGGGCTTGAGGGATCCTCCCACCTCAGCCTCCCAAAGTGCTGGGATTACAGGTGTGCGCCACTGCGCCCTGCAGAACATGCCCATTTTTAGAGTCCTTATCGAATAAGCTACGTTTTGCATAGCAGTGTCTTTTCTAAACATATTGCTTTAACTTTTATCATTCACTTTTCCATCTTTTTCCCATTCTTAAAAAAAAATGTGGTTCTTTCCTAAGATACGACATAGATACTTAGTTCATCATCTTTTCTCCTTTTAACATACTGAAGGCATTTAAAGCTATGATGCTTTTCTCTAAGTACCTTATTCAACACTATCTGTGGATTTTGAAAGCCAGGTTTTTAACTTAATGTTCTTAATAGACAGCTACTGTCTTTTTGACTTTCTTCTTGATAGTTTCTTCCTTAGGTAAGTATATTTTAATTCTCACAGATTTTGTTCTGTTTCTGTTTGTTCTTATTCTCTTCTCTTGATGTAGGGAGAGACGGTAGTGTGAGTAATTTCTGCCTTTGCATTTTCACTGAGATTTTCTTTGAGACCTTTTGTATATGATGATCTTTTGTGAGCATACCATGAATATATGAAGATGAAATATGTTCTCTGTTCATTCTGTTTAATTCCCACCAAAACAACTGTCAACAGAAACTAACTCAAGCTCTGTAAGATAATTTAAAGAGGTTTATTCTAAGCCAAGTTTGAGGACCATGGCCCAGAGCCACACCCAAGAAGCCTTGAGCAAGTGGACTCACTGTGGCTGGGTGACAGTTTGGTTTTGTACATTTCAGGGAGACAGGAATGACACGTAAAGTCACAACTCAGTACATGGGAGGTGTACATTGGTTCGGCCCAAAAAGGCAGGACATCTCAAATCGAAGGGCTTACAGGTTACAGGTGGTTTTAAAGATTCTTCGATTTGTAATTAGTCAAAGAAATGAAGCTTGGGATGTTTTAAGCTATTCAGAGACAAGTCACCGAACATAGACTCGCGAGATCTGCTGGATGAACTGAGGACCTGCAGGTGTGGTGTAAGCTCTGTCTTGCATGGCCTTCGGCCTGGCAGTGCGTCACAAAGGACACTCCAAGAAGTGGGGGGCATGACGAAGCATGTCTGACCTCCCTTCTCATGCAGCAACTCAGCTTTAAGGTATTTCTGGGGTCCCCTTGGCCAAGAAGGGGTCCACTCAATCAGCTGGGGGGGCTAAAGATTTTATTTTAGTTCACACAACCAGTAATGTTACCTTGTTTTGTTATTTTGCTCTGTCATGTGTTTCTGAATTTGTTTTGTGTACTCGATAATGAAGTATTAGGTTCTTCAATTCTAATCATATTTTTATCATTTCTACTTTATTTTTCTAGCAGGTATGTACATCCACATTTTGCTCTATCTTTAGAGCATTTAGATTCAATATAATCATGCTGCTATCAACCACACCTCTTATTATATCGTCCTTATCACACGCAATAGTTTTTGCTTTGGATGGTGTTTTACCTCATATTAACATTGAAACTCCAGAATTTCAGCTACTCAAATTTTACTGATAACTTTTAGTCTTCCTGTGCATTTCTGTTTTGGTTGTCTCTCTGGCAGACAGCTTATTGCTGGATTTTATTTTTTTGTCTGGAGAGTGACAGCCTTTTAACAGAGGCAGTTACGTTGTGTTTGCCCTTTTGATTCAGTCTTCAGGCACCCCGCTTTTTGTCATCTTGATTTTTGTCTTTCTATGCTGATTATTTTTCTTTCCTACCTATTGTTGAGACACTACGTGTTTTCTCTTTTAAATGAGATTGAAATATTGGCAAGTGGTTTTTCACTCAACCAGCAGCGAAATGTGAAACGTTCTTATTCCTGTATTTATTTTCTTACGTTGTCAAGCCCGCACCTTATCCTCCGCCCATGAAAGAACAGGAATCCCGAGGTTTTTGGCTTCTGTCTGTCCATCTCTGTGTCTGTCTGTCTCTCTCTCATTGATTGCAATTAATGTTCCTCCTGTCTGTCCTCTATTGATTTGTTATTTTTTACACTGTGTGTTTTCAGTAATAACCCTTGCTCTGACAGGGTTCTTGTGTACTTATCTTTGCAAATAGAGCAAATTAACAAATAGAGAATTTGTTCATTTAAGCGTGCCTTATTTTAACATCATCGTTCCCTTTTACATGTATCTATTAAATTTCAGAGATTGTTTGAAGTAGATCCTAGAAATAAGCCTTGTGATTAATATATTCTCAGAATTCAAAAATTTCTAAGGAGCTCTCTGCTGCCTTCGTACAGGAATGACAGCCTGTCAGGATAATAAGTCTACAAGGAACCACCTCATTCTCTGAAGTTCCTACAGATGTCGTTCCATCGTCTCTGGGTGTTTATTATGTCATCAGAGAAGGCAGACGTGGTTTTGACTTATGTGTATTTTTAAAATACGACCTCTTCCTTTCTGGCGTGGTTGCCGCAGTGTTTCTTCTAGCTTAAAATTCTTGTGAGAACTTGTTTGGATGGTGGCTTCATTAAACTCGGGGGGGCTTTCTCGTGCGCTGCGGTTCCCACCTGGGACTTGCACAGGACCGGGCGTTCTCATGGCGCTGTTAGCGAAGGACGCGGGACCTGCTCCTCCGGCAGCTTCCTCCGGCGCCCGGCCCTCGCTGGGGTTCCGAGCGCGCTGGTTCAGTCCTTCAGCCTGCTGTCCCCATCGCTAGTCGCTACGTCTTCTTTCTGGATACAATTTTCCAGCTACTCTGCTTTTACTTTCTGCAGTACAATTTCTGCCTTTTACTCTATCTAAAGCAGTTCCTAATTAGGATATTATGATTGATACTAATTATAGTGCAGTAAGTTAAAGTTCACTTAATCCCCAAACTTAACGGACATACTAACTAACCTCTTTCTGGGAGGCCAGACTTCAGCCGTTGTGGGGCGTGGGGGCTGCCTAAGAGGAGGCAGGGGCAGGACACCTGCGGTGGCCCTGTGGGCAGCTCTCAGGCCACGTGTCCTCAGACCCTGGGCAGCCAGGACCACCAGGGAATGTCGCTGTCAGGCAGCACCAGTGCCTGAATCCCCTCCCCAGCTGGACCTGGGTGGGGGCTGAGACCCCTATGCCAGCCCTCCCTCCCAGAAGCTAGGTGGGTGTGGGGCTCTGTGGGTCCCCATCACACTTATTTCTCAGTGTCCTTGTCCTCCCAGTACACTGGGGCTGCTCCGAGGCCTGTGTCCACAATAGCTTTTCAATTAGGGAGAAGCCTCCATGGATAGCTGGAAGCATCTCCCTTGCTGGGGTGACGGTGGCTTCCTGTTGTACAGGGGCACACTCAGAAGCGGAACAGATGGACACGTGTTTGCAGGAGGCGAGACAAAGTGTTGCCAGCCCAGGGGGACAGGGGTGGCCTGTTGCCACTATTTGGTTGTGGTTCTCCTTTAACAGGTCGGGTGAGGGCACCTGGGTACCACGGAGGCCCCCAGAACCCAGATGCTTGATTCGGCTCCGCAGCTGTTTGCTGAGGACCCAGCAGGACAGGACCTTCTCCCTCCTGGAGTCACAGCCCCAGCACCGTGGCCTCTGGGAGCCCCTAACCCTCCCTTGGGGTCAGCCCCAAAGCGGGGATTGAAGGTGGGGACTGGCACCTCCAGCTGCAACCGGTGTCAGGGCCGCTGCCAGCTGTGCGGGCTTCTGCCTGGGATGGCGACAGGACAGGAAGCTGTGAGGGACAGAGGGGCCACCACCTGTCTCCTTTCCTGACCTTTGACCACTCCCTGCTCTCCAGCTCACCCCTGCACCCTCTGCTGTGCCCACCCTCCAGCCAGGCCTCAGCCAGGTTGGGAGGAGACCCTCCAGTGAGTGGGCTTCACCCCAAGCCAAGGTCAGGGTTCCTGCAGGGACAGTGGGCACCAGCGGGGTTTCTGCCTCAGTTTCCTGGTTGTTACTTCAGGCCCTTGGCATCTCCTGTTCCACGTCACAATCTTGGGTGGTGTCCGGGCTCCCTGGCTGGGTTTATATCCTGGATTGGGCCAGGGTGTGACGTCTTTGTGTCTCCCTCATGCCAGCCTGGGAACGGCATGTCTGACAATACAAGCGGGGCCTGTCTGGCATCTCTGACAGCTTATTCTGTGCCAGGCCCCGTGACGAGTTCTGCACGTGAATGGTCTCATCTGTGGGCGGGTCTCAGTGACTCCGTGGAGACAGGAGGGAGATGGGGGCCACACATTGCCCACCCACAGGGGGCTTTCATGCAAAGGCGGGTGGGCGAGACTGAGACGCTCACCCAGGGCTGTGTGAGCCAGTGACCTGAGGGGCCCTGGGAAGGGTGTGGTGGGCCCCATCGGAAGACAGTGGTGTAGCGGCCCCCAGGGGTTCTCATCACACCCTTGCTGTGTGCCAGGGACCACCATACCCATTTTAAGAGTGAAAACCCCAAGGCTCAGTGACTAGTGATGTCTCGAAGTCCCTCCTATAGTGAATACTCAATTGTGTGGAATGTTCTGGGCCTTTCCCTTCTACCACACCCAGTGTTGCCCCTGAGCTGGGATTGGGGCTGCCTGGACAGAGGTGGCCAGTTGCTGGGACTTGTTGGGGGGCCAGCCCAGTGGGAGCACCCCTGCAGGGTCCCTGCAGGGCCCGGTGGGATCTGGCGGCATCAGGGAGGCAATGTGCTCATCAGTATGGAATGGAGGGCGGAGTGTGCTTTGGATCCCTTTCAGCTGCCGGTGTGGCTTCAAGGATACAGATAATGTCCCCAGGGTGTTAGCATCCAAATATAGCATCCCAGCTGTCATGCCTGATCCCGGGGCTTGGACACATGTCACGCCCATGTTCCCATGAGGTGGGAGCCCTTGGGCCCAGCAGGCCTGGGCGCAGTCCCAGCCCCACTGCACACAGCTGTGCAGCTAGGCCTGGGTGTCCCCATGGGGGTCCCGGGAGACCTGAGAGTTGCCGCGAGGCTGCAGGGCTCACGTGTGCCCAGCCCACTGTTCCCTGTGTTCTGAGACCCTGGGGACCAGGATTGTTCGGGCACAGGGCACCCCCTGCCCGGGCCCAGATACTGCTGCCAATACAGGATAGTCTGTGACTTCGCCGGGGACCCCAGCTGAATTTTAAAGCTGTTTCTTCTGGCAGCCCCAGGAGCCAGGTCCCTGCCCGGACCTGTCCTCAGAGGAGGCATTCTGCCCGCGCGGTGGGGCCTCCATGTGGGGGGCTTGGCCTGGCCTGGCCTGGCGGCTCCCGAGCTGGGTCTGGTGCCAGCGCTGGCTGCACGGAGCCAGGGACGGATTTAGAAACCTCTCCTTCCTCCCAGCGCGGGCAGAGGCGCCCAGATTCCTCCTGGCCTGAGCTGTCAGAGCAGGAGCTGTGGAAGGAGGTGACAAGGTCCCCAGGAAGCCCCCTTCCTGGGAGCGGCTTCTCAGGGGCTCAGGGGAAGCAGCAGCCCGAGTGGAGGCCAAGCTGGCCCCAGTCAGTTCCCCGGGCCGTTCCACCCCGCACTCAGGGACTCCCCAGCCACCCCAGCAGGCGGCCTTGTCTGTGCGGGGGACTCCTACCCGTGAAGGTGGGTCTTAGGTTTTCTCAGACCTCTGAGCAGCAGAGGGGCCAGGCCCTTAACCCTCTTGGGGTGTGATCTGTTGTCCTCAGAGGACACAGCCAGCCACAGGGGCGTGTGGGCCATCTACCCCAGCCTCAGCAGTCCCCATTGCACACGCCGGCAGCTCACTGGATGCTCCTGTGTGGCACACTCTTAGTTATGGGGTGTCCATCAGTTATTGGGGGCAGACTGGGCCTGACCTCTCCCCAGGGCCAGCATGCATCCACCGGCCCCATCTGGGCCTCAGCCTCCCCCGCCCCTCTGTGGCCCCGGGTCCCCAGGATGTGATCTCCCAGGGTGCAGGGAAGCCCCTTGCTGCTCCCTGAGGCGCCTCCTGCTCCCTCGGGGGTGTTTCTCTGCAGGCGGGGCCCAGCTGAGGAAGCCTGCAGCACAGGGCAAGGACTTGCAAGACCCCCGCCACCCTCCCGAGAGCGAGCAGATGTTAGCGCCGCACTCTCACTGTGGCCCGGCCAGGCCTGGAGCAGTGGCTGCCTGTGTGGTAGCAAAGCTCCATCTGTCCACCGTGGCTGGGCGCCTCGCCGTGAGAGCGTGGGGTGGGCGTCTCCCTGGTGCGTTGGCTGGGTGGCCTCCACCTCAGCCTGGGGCCGTCTTCCACATGGAGATACCAGGTCGCCTCTCATGCCTAGTTCACACGGCAGGCAGCGCAGCGCAGCGACCGTGTCCTGCACAGGGCTGCTGGCCGAGGCGGAGGCTGAATCCAGCTCATGCTCCACTGGCCAAGCCGCATACCCTGCCTGGAGGAGGGGGCCCTTCCCCGTTCCGCACAGGGCCCAGCCCCAGGCAGCCTGCGCAGGGCTCGGGGTGGCCGGAAGGCTCAGGCTGCCGAGCCGAGGGATGTGCTTCAGGGTCCCCTCATCCCCCAAAGTATGCATCCTGGTTCTGGGGTGCGAAGGGGCAGGGTTGTGTGGGGCTGGCCTGGGGACTCTCACCGTTCTGAATGTACAGACCGCAGACCGTGCTTCTGAGAGGCGTGGGGGCTTCGGGGCCCCCAAGGCAACCCAGGCTCACGGGGCCAGTGACCACAACCACCACCGCTCCAGCCCCAGGCTTGGGAGCAGGGCCCAGGAGGGCGTCCTCTGGTGGCACTGGAGTCTCAGGCCCATCATCATTGCCATCGTTTACTGAGCCCTGCTGTGCGCTTGCAGGGGTGGGTCACCAGGATCCAGCAGGGCACAGAGCGGGCCTCCCTGCCCTCCTGGAGGTCATCGTCCGGGGAGGAAGGCATCAGCAAACAGGCGGCTGCAGTAAGGCAGGAGGGACAGGGCGGGGCCCAGAGTGAGAGGTACGGGGTCGGGACCCAAGGACTGAGTCGGAGGAAGCATGTCCAAAGGCCCAAGGCTGGTTTCACGCGGCTGGGGGACAGGGGACTGGGGACTGCCAGACCAGGCCTCCCAAGAGCGGGCAGCAGACTGGGGGTGTCAAGTGCAATGCTTCCGCCCCACCAGCCTCTCCCACCGGCCCCGCTCCGACAGCTGCTGCCCCCCAGAAAGGACACGTGAGGCAGGTTGTCCCAGCGGGGGAGGAGACAGGGCATACGCGAGGCCGAGAGTCTCTCCAGCGTCCAGGGCTGTGGATCAGCTCTCGAGACGCGCTCAAGGTGCCCTGTGCTGTGACAAGGCGCGGTGCCCTTGAGAACACTGGGCCCTCCTGGGCTGCGAGTCAGGGAGCTGCCCTGGGCCGCCTTTCCCAAGCCGGCTTGGCCCCGGAAGCCTGTTGTAAAGTTTCCTTTGCGGCGTGATCTGGGCTGGGAGAAGCAGGTTCACTTCCGGCCAGGAAAGGAAGAGACTGAAAGAGCCTAAGATAGGGGAGGGGACCGAAGGCAGGGCCCCAGCGGGCGGCGAGGGCAGCAATGGCGCAAAGGAGGCCTCAGAGGCCCTGGTGCTACGTCTGCTTTCCGCGCAAGGTGCGCTGAGGGCCGGGCGCTCTCCCGGCTCATCCCTGACCAGCGGGGCCTGCTGTTTAGCATGGGCGGTTCTCAACCGGCGGCTAGCCGGTGGGAGGAATCGCTGCCTCCTACGCAGCAGTGAGAAAACCGGCCGTTTCCATTCGTCTGCCTCTCGTTCCCTTGAACCTCCCGAGGTCCTTTCTTCTGTGCTTTATTCATTTTTTTCTTTCTCCTACAAGAGAGAGGCCTTTGTCCTCCTCGCACAGCAAGCGCCCGGTCGGCGGTCGGGGAAATACAATGTTTAGCTGGTAACCAAGGTGTGGGATGGAATCGCCTTCCGCGACTCAGTAGGTATTGCGAGAAGCCGGTGGTGGCGCTTTTGTTGTTTATTGACCAAGAGTCTCAGTGGAAACCGCGGTGACGCACGCTATTCGGGGACATTCCTTGCACTGGGATGGAGCTGGCATTTCCCCTCGTGCTCCCTGGGAAAACAGCTTTGCTGAGATGTCAGAAATCCCCGTTGTACGACTTAAGCAGATAGCCCTATTAAGAACCTGGTAAAGTGCTCATTTGCATGCAACCGTGACACCAATGCCGGTGATAACGTTCCTGGCTCAGCCGTGCAGTAGACCAAGTGCTTGGACAGCCCTGGGCCAGCACAGATGTGTGAGGACTTCCCCAGTTTGACTGGATTTCTCTCTGAGCAGCCTGATGTAGGGGGCGTTTGTACAATGTCCTCCTTTCCCTCCCTCCTGCCAAGCCCAGGGGTGCGGGAGCAGCCGCTCACCTGGTGTGAGTTCCAGGTGTGCACAGCTGGCTCCGGTCCCTCCGGCCCAGCACCCATTCCCAGGATGATGACAGTGTGCTGAAGTGAAGTGTTTTTAATCAAACAATCAACAAGACTTCCTTATATGTTTCCCCAGCATGGAGAAAAACAAAAAATGCCCTGTTCTCACTGCCTATAGCAGCGCTGGCAGAAACAGGCAGGATCCAGCCTCACCAGCTCACACACGCAGACGTCGGTGGGAGAGTGAGTCGCGTCGCTTCCTCATCCCCTGGCTTTGGGCCGAGACCTCCGTAGGGACGAGCTGGCCCTGCACGCTCCTCCGTGCCTGATGCGCCCCGGGCCAGGCCAGCATGGCTCTCTGTCAACAGAGGAAGTAGTGTGGTGAGCAGCCAGCCTCTCCCTGCCCTGGAAAGGTCCCACCGTGACTATTTATAAAGTCGTGGGCAGAAACCACAAGGGAGAAGACAGACCTGACCACCTAAACCTGAAAGAGACCTGTTCCTGACTGTCACGAAGGTGCCTCCAGGGTCCCAGTAATAACTGTGAGGCTTATTATTGAATTGAGAGAGAGATTTTTATCACATTAAAAAAAGAGCCTCTTGGTGGTTTTCAAGGTTGTGGGTTTTTTTTTTAATCAGAAATGAACGTCGAATCAAATGCCTCCTAAACATGTGTTGAAATGACGGGATGTTTTTTCCTTTGGCATGTGGAAGTGTGATTTTATAGTAATCGATTTAAAGCATTGCTGAAATCAGCCTCCGTTAGAGCGTGCTATACAGCTAGATGAAACTTGCTAGTGTTTTATAGAGGACTTTTGGGTCTATTTATAAGCGGAAGTGAAGGACACCTGTTCCCTCTGTGCATGCGTGCACTGGGACACATGGCATGCCTTTGGGTTTGGGACCAGGGTTTGTTAACTTCCTTGAATGAACTGGGAAGTTTGACATCTTTTTCTATGATCTTAAGAATTTGAAAGAACTGCCCAGATCTAATACCTTTTGGGAAAGTGATTCTTTAATAACATTTTCCATTTTTCTTCTCAGATTTTCTACTTTTTAGGTCAATATTTGATAGTATATAATTTCCCCAAAAGTATCCCAATTCATCAAGGATTTTCTAATTTTTAACACGCTTTTTTTACGTTAATCTCTTATACTTTTTCTAATATTCTCCTATCTGTGGTTTCGTATATTGGTGTTTTCTCTGCTTTTTGTCTAGATTATACTATCCAGAAATGTGTCTATTTCATTGTAGCTATTTTTCTAAAGAATCATCTATTGGCCAGGCATGGTGGTTCACACCTATAATTCCAGCAATTTGGGAGGCCAAGGTGGGAGTATCACTTGAGCCCAAGAATTCAAGACCAGCCTGGGCAACATAACAAGACCCTTTCTCTACAAAAAATAAGAAAGACTAAGCAGGCATGGTGGTGCACACCTGTAGTCCCAGCTATTTGGGAGGCTGAGGCAGGAGGATCCTTTGAGCCCAGGAGTTAAAGGTTACAGTGAGGTATGATTGGGCCACTGCACTCCAGCTGGTGCAACAAGTGTGACCTTGTCTCTAAAAAAAAAAAAAAAAAAAATCATCTGTTGAACTTACTTATCCGTTTTATTGTTTTTAATATGTCAGCAAATATTCATTTTTCATAATTACCGATGGACTTAAATTATTTACCCGTTGGAGAGGTTTATTTTGTTGTTCTGTTTAACACATTGACTGCCACACTAGAAAAAAGAATTTTTTCCCCTGGGGCCACAGTGTTTTATTAAGACAAAACAATCCTTTTAATTTGTTATTTCTTATGGTTTTCTGTACGTGAGTAATACACAGTGCAGTCCATGTGTTTAGAATTGAACTGTCAGTATTAATTGCAACGAGAACATCAATAAGTAAGATTTTCAGGAACCAACTGCACGTTTTGCTTCACAAGGCCCAGGGCTCAAATCTAGCCTGAGTTAAATACAACTCACATGGCAGTCAATGTGTTAATGTATTAAAAATGTCTTGATTTGGACACTTATTTATTTTCATTTCCTTTTACTTAATAAGATAAGATAATTTACGACTACGAATTTTTCTCGGAATTCAGTTTTGGCCCTATTCCACTAATTTTTACATGTAGTATTGCCATTATTTTCTTAACAGCCTGTAATTGAATTTTTAAATTCTCGTGCGACTCCAAAATTACTTAAATGATCGTTCATTTATAGGGATTCCCTTTTTAAAAATTTGTCCTTTTCCTTACTAATTGTTAGTTTCTCATATCACAGTCAAAGAATGTTGGCTTACGATTTCTAGTCTGGGGACTCGTTGGCTTTTTCTTTGCTGCCCAACGCGGACCCGGGGCCGTCTGAGGAGCCTGTCGCCTCTCTGTAGAACAGGACCCTCATCATATAGTCTCCGGGCCAGTTTATTCATTTCGTTTTTAATACTCATTTTATACCGCTTTGCATCGGCCTGACCGCGAGCTGCGTCCCTGTCTGCTCTTGCTGGCCGGCCCCGCGCGGCGCGGCGAGACCCTCAGTGCGCATGTGCGCCGGCCGCAGTCGCGGCTTTCCCGCCCGACGCCGCAGTGCCTGCCGGGAAGGCCGCGCTGCGCGCCCTGCCTGCCCCTCCCGAGCTGGCCTGCCCGGCTCTCTTCCTTTAGCTCGCGTTTCACTTTGCCTTTGAGGTGACTGCTCTGGACGGAGTACGCGCGACCTTTTCTCCTCACTCTCCCTGCCCGGGTGGTATTTACTGTCTAGTTGTCCAGACCAACAGTGAGTGAATAATCACATGAATTAAGCACAGGTACAAAGTAAGACACATCTGGGAAGGAAAACGCCACTTTACTGGGGGAGCCAAATATGATCAGAGCATCAAGAAAGGCCTTTTTGAGGAAATGACATTTAAATGAGGGATGAGCAGAGGTTGGCCCTGTGAAGATGGGGTTAAGAGATTTCCAGGTAAAAAGAACAGCATGTGCAAAGGTCCTGAGGCAGAAACGTTGGCCAGTGTGGCTTGAGTGTAGCCAGTGAGAAGGAGGGGATCCAGCTGACCCTGGAGAGGTGGGGGTGACACCGAGGCTTTAGACTGAAGCACCACAGGTGCAAGGAGGAGCACTGACGGTATGGAGCAAGGAAGGAAAGGTGTGGGCAGCGGGGGTGGGGGCCGTGGCCTGGAGCAGCGGTCCCCAACCTTTTTGGCACCGGGAACCAGCTGCATGGAAGACAATTTTTCCGCAGATCGTGGGGAGCGGGTCGCGGGAGTGGTTTTGGGATGATTCAAGCGCATTACATTTATTGCGCAGTCAAACCTTTCTGCTTGATGGTCATCTGTATTTTCAGCCCCCACCTCAGCTCCACCTGAGATCATCAGCCATTGGATCCTCATAAGAGGCCGCAACCTCGATCCCTCACATGTGCAGTTCGCAGCAGGGTCCGCGCTCCTGTGGGAATCTAATGCCGCCGATCTGACAGGAGGCTGAGCTCAGGCGTGATGCCAGGATGGGGAGCGGCTGTAAATGCAGATGAGGCTTCTGTGCCGCGGTTCCTAACAGGCCACGGACATGCGGGCTTCAGCCCGGGTCGGGACCGCAGGCCCGGAGGGCCGGGGGCTGAGCCCGTGCGGAGAATCGGAAGGACGGAGCGCCTGACGGCTGCTCCTGACGCGGGGGCGGGAGAGGAGAAGGGTGCGCGGAGGCCAGGCCCCGCCTACGCTCTGCGGAAAAGTGGGAGCCGCCCGCGAGGCACCTCCGCCTCCTCCTGGGCACGGCGACGCTCAGGAGGGGGTCCCTGGGGAGGGGGCGCCCCTGACCACCGAGGGGACGGCCAGCGGGCCGAGCCAGCTGTGTTGACGGCTGGAAGGGACGGGCCAGGGCTTCAGACGGGGGCGTCACGGGTGTCAGATGTCCCAGCCCTGGCCCAGGGGAAGGAGCACTGCGGGGTGACGCGGCTCCGGGGCCAGGAGGGGCGGGGGTCGCCGTGGGCGCGGCGGGGCTGCGGGCAGGAGCGCGGGCGGTCACGAGGAGGGCGGGAGAGGGAGCAGGAGGAGGAGGAGGGGGAGGAAGGGGAGGGGGCGGACGTGGTCCCCGCGGAGGGGGCGCCATCTGCTGGCCTGGGCCGCAGCGGGCGGGGTGCGGAACGTGGGAAAGGGGTCCCATCCGGAAGCCCACCGCGCGCACCTCACTTGCCACCCGCGGGCCCTCCCCCCGCTCCCCCACCGGGGAATTCGGCGTCTAATCCCCGCCGCCGCCACCGCCGGGCTCCACATTCCGCGCCGGAGGCCGCGGAGACCTGAGAGGCCCGACGCCTTGTCCCCTCTCGGGGGAGCAGGGCCCGGCGGCTGGGGTCCCACGTGGCGTCCCCCCCAGCGCCCTGCGGCCCGTCCGCGGAGCGGCGCAGCCCTGCCCGCCGGAGTCCCGGTCGGAGGCGGAGCTGCAGCACAAGGTGACATTGCCCTGTGGGCCGCTTTCCCAAAATAAGCTTTTTAGTGTACTTATAAAGATAACGTATGCTCACTGTAGAAAACTTGGAAAATCTGAGACAGCCGAGATGAGAGAATGACAATCCTGCATATCGGTGTCACTCTGGTGCGCACAGCCTGTTAACGCTCCGGTGCGTTCCTCTACTCGGCCGTTTTACACTGAAGCCACTTTGTATTACCTGGTCCGCTCTGCCGCTGCATTTGTTCGGCTTTATAACACATTTTCCTACGTCTTAAATTTTCTTCCCAGATATAACTTTAATAGCTGCACAGCAGAGCCTCTCAGCAGTTTCTGTGTTCACTGTGGCAGTGTTTGCTGTTTTCGTGATTATAAATCTGCAGTGGACACCGTCTTGCATTACTCTTGTCTACCTTTCACATTAACTTGGGATAATGCCCCAAAATGGAAATATCCAGTCAAGGGGTATCCATGATTTTGAAGTCGTTGGGACATATTGCCAAATGGCTGGTCGTACCAATTACTCTTCCGGTAGTAATGACACGAGTGCCTGCCTCATTTCCCGGTACCTTCCCCAGCATTGAGTATTCTCATTTTCAAGTCAAGTGCCATCGGGATGTTTGGTCTTTTCTTTTTTATTAGTGAGATTAAAAATTTTGTTCAGCTGCTTATTACCATTTCCAGAAGAAACGTTTACCAAAGGCCCCCTGGGTATCCCTCTCTGTCTTGCAGCCACCACACTCCTCCCTACCTGAATACCCCGCTTGTCAGTCTGGCTTTTTGACAGGCTCCTCAAGCCAGCCTGGAGGTGGGTCACCTGCTCTGACTGCCAGGAGGCCAGGAGGTGGGGAAACTGCTGGCAGCCACCAGGCTGCGAACCATCCCGGGTGGAGGAGGCAGACCCAGGGGCAGATGGAGTGAACTGAAATCCAACAGCGCTTCCTTTCTGAGGATGTAGACACATGTTGCCTGGTCAATTTTTGCTTGAGTTTAGAGATAAAAAATGTATATCTTATGAGCCACACGCTAGTTGTCGGGGAAGAGGCAGTGAGAACGTCCACGTGGTGGCACTTCCTATGCGTCGGGCCCTCTGCCTCATTTGGCCTGCCCCGTCCCCATCGGGCGGCTGCCTGTCTCTGCACTTCAGTGTGAGGAGACCAGGCCTCGAGCAGGGGAGACGAGGTTGCGGAGTGAGGCGTAGAGCTGAGGTTTGAGCCAGGTCTGTGGAGTGCCGGGCCCAGGCTCGGATACCTCCTATGAGGGCTGCTTGGGGACAGCCGCACCCACAGGGTGTCCACAGAGCAGACGACTCTGTGGGTGTCGGTGGACGCACTTCTCGTCAGCACGGCAGCAACCGTGCAGCACGGTGCCTGCAGCCTTGACTTGGGAGCCAGATACTTCGGAAACTCCCCCCCCAGCACTCAGGAACATTCCAAGTAAAGTTTGCTTCAGGGCCCAGAATAGAAAGTCCTAGCCAAAAAAGGATAATTATTCAGTGCCATGAGAACTGCAGCTTCAGAGCGGGAAAGCCAGAGTATTCGTACGACTATTTTGGGTCCTTCAGTCAGTCCTGGTTCGTTTGAGCAGAAGAATGTTCGCAGTCCCCAGTGAGCTCTTTTGTCACATCCTTGCTGACGGAGCCCACGGCAGCTATTGAAAGTTTCAGCTGTCACTTCTGTATAAATAAACAGGATGAGGTGGGCAGCCAAGTGCACATTGGAGATATTTTTAGATGTGAGTGGCTCTTCAATCTAGAAGGCTGTCACATCAAGGAGTGAGCGCGTGGTCCCAGAAAGCCCACCGCACGCCCAGCCTCCACGAGGGGTCCGTGGTCACGCGGCTTCCCGCGTCCAGGGCTCCTACCTGTCCTGGCTGGCCAGACATGGCAACGGCTCCTTGAAAAGACGTCCCAGCTCCATTCCTCAGGCCACAGAGGACGGGGGACAACGTTCAGGACCAGGTGTCGCTGGGTCTGCAGAGCTCCAGAAACTGCCCGCGAGTCTGGTGGGTCCGAGGGCCTGCAGTCAGGAAGCGGGTGGTCCCTGGAACCAGTGTCTGCTGCCGTGTAGCCCAGCCGTTGGCCAACAACAGCTGAGAAGGCTGGACTTGGCTTTTGAACGACGACACCTAACGCGTGTAGCGCTCACTGTGCACCAGGCACTTTGTAGGCACTGATCATATTGTCCTCACTACGGGACGGCTGCACGGCTTGCTGCGGCTTTCTCCACTTCTCTTTTCTCCTTGAAACCCTTGTCCTGTTCACTTGGGGAGACCACGCACCCCGGTGCCAGTGAGCTATGGGATGGTCCCGCTCACCCTCTGCTCCCCTCCCTGCCGAGCTCACCCACTCGGCCCTTGCGTGGGCTGAGGGAGACCCTGTGCACTTGGCAGTGACCCAGGGCGCAGCCAGGCAGGAAATACAATGACTGTGTCGTAGGGCCTGGGGTCGAGGGGCCCCCACTTTTTCCATGCAGCCTCTTAGAACCCCCCTGAGGGCCTCCTCACACTTGATGTGTGGCCTCTGCCCCATTTATTCACATTCTAGATTAAAAATAAGAAAAAGTACCCTTTAATTATCTCCACTTTTACTATTTCCAGAGCTCGTCATTTCCTTGTGTGGGTCCAAAATTCTTTCCGGTATGTTCTTTTGACTGAAGAACTTTCTTTAACATTCCCTGTGGCACAGGTCTGCTGGCAGTGAATCCTCTCGGCCTTTTTTTTCTGAAAGGGTTCTTATTTCAACCTCATATTTGAAAGGTATTTTGCTGGGTATGTAATTCTGGGCTGACAGGAGTGTGTCCCCCGACCCTGCCCCACTGGTACTTTGGAGATGGCACCTGCCGTCTCCAGCCTGCCTGGTCTCTGGTAAGAAGTCTGCAGTTACTCCAGTCACTGCTCCTCAGTATGTGTCTTTGTTCTCTGAATGACTTCAAGACTTTTTCTTTGGTTTTTGGCAGTTTGACTTTGAGGTGTCTATGTGGTTATTTGTTGTTGCTGTTGCTTTGTTTCTTGTCTTGTTCGGGGTTCTTTGAGATTCTTGGATTTGTCATATGATGCCTTTCATTGTTTCTGGAAAATCTTGGCCATTATCTTTTCAAATATTTCTTCTGCTCCATTCCCTCTCCTCTCTCGGGGACTCCAATGATGAGTTGGAGTCAATACCATTTATCATGTTGTTATTTTACACAGATCTTGAGTGTTCTGTTATGGTTTTTCTCCACCTGTTTTTCTTTTTGTGTTTCAGTTCGAGTAATTTCTACTGACCTATCGTCACTCTTTCCTCGGTTGTTATGTCTGCTGAGCCCATCAGAGCAATTCTTTCTGATACCATGTTTTTTCTACTAAGTGTCTTTGACTTAGAGTTTGCATTTCTCTGCTGAAACTCTCCATCTGCTCTTGCATAGTGTCTGCTTTTCCCACTAGACCCTTTATCATACAAACCACTTTAAATTCCCTGCTGAAAGTTACATCTAGGTCATCTATGAGTCTTATTCTATTGATTGTTTTGCCTCTTGGCAATGGGTTGGTTGGTTTTTGTTGCTTTTGAACAAAACATAATTTTTTGTTGAATGTGTAGGACAGAAGAGATTGAGGTAAACAGTATGTACATCTGGAAATGAGTAAGCCTTTTCTGTTCTGTCAGGCTGTCAGCGTGGGATTTGAGTCGACATTGTCAAGAACGGAGATGGGTTTGGGATTTGCTGTTGCTATGGTTGCCTTCACTGCACCTCAGGCCTCCAGTACCGCTGGCAGTGGGCTGCCATTGCCTTGTGCTCAGGGCGGGGGCCAGGGCTCTGCGGGATGTTCCTCAGTGTGGTGGCCCACCCTCAGCTTTCCGCTGTCCCTTGCCTGCCTGTGCCGCAGCCTGGATCTCTGCCTACCTTCTCCCAGCGACAGACAGCTTATTATTCTGTGCCAGGGTTGCACTGGGGGGCATAGGGAGGGGTTCTCTGTGTCCTGATCCAGCCCCGGTTTAGACAGGCCTGTGCCCTTGGCCTCAGCAATCCTGCCCCTCCTCCCCGTGGTAGTCAAACGCTGCCTGTATCTACGGGGGTCTTGGGTGAGAGTCTCCTGTCCTTCCCCGATGGTAGGAGACCTCTGTTTGGAGTCGTGCAGGATCCTAGGCCTGGGATGGTTTCCTGGTGCCCTCCCAAGGGAAAAGTGTTCTTTCTTATCCTCCCCCCAGCCATAGTGTGTCTTTGCCTGTGCCCTGGGGGTGACAGGCTTTGCTGTCTTTCCTTCAGCAGCTTAAGGCATTTGCTTCGTGGGAGAAGAGTCTGCGACAGTGGGAAGGACTTTGGGCCCCTTCCTACCCTCTGATCAGCTCCTTTGCGCCTGCGGGCAGGAGGTTTGCTGCTCTTCCTCCAGGGGCCTGAGGCCCCTTTCTTACCAAGAAGGACTCGGGAAACATCCGGTGTTTGTGCCGCCCCCAGTCCTTCTCACGAGCACATGGTGGAGCCTCACGGGAGAGAGTGGCGAGTCTCGGGCAACTTCAGACGGACCCTCCAGCCCACGCTTGGCCTTGGCAGTTCAGTAGTTAGCCAACTTCCTCCTACCTGTGGGGTGGGCCTGTGCCTCCCCTCCCCCGGCTTTGCCACAGGTGGGGCAGTCCCATGTTGCGCCTTCTCAAAACTCGGTGACTTCCTTGCCTTGCAGCCTTCGCTCTCAGATAGACTCTGGCAAATGTCTGATTCGTAGTTTCTCCAGCTGTTCTGCTGTTGTTCGGGTGGGAGCAACGCTGCCTTCTACATCCTAAGCAGAAGCAGCAGTGATTCACCTTCTCGAAACTACATTCAACTTGTTCAAAGTGGCAGAGAAACTGCACGGTCAACTCGGCATTCTCATGGGATGTGGGGCCCTCTAGACTCCCTGGGTCACAGACCACATGGCCACACGACTCACGCCCACCTCCAGCTTCGTGGCACATGCTCAGACTCGTGCCTCCGCAGTTACACGATCCTGGGGCCTTCCTCGGGGGGACCCCAGGTCACCAGAATTGAAACTGACCGCCGTGAGCTCCAAGACTTGCTGTGCTGTGAGGCAGAGCTCGCTCTTCCTGGACGCACAACCTCTGACCTGGCGCTGGTGGGGCCATCGCCACACATGCTGGCACCCAGCTGGCACTGCAGGGACGGAGGTGAAGGGGACTTGAGCCTGCCCTCGAGGAGCCTGAGCTGCCCTCAGGGCAGACAGGCCTATGCTGGCCTCAGGGCTCACGGACGCCCACTGTGGGCTCAACCCCCAGTGAGGGGGATTTGGACCCAGACAAGGACGTGTCCAAGCTGTGACTGGATCCACACCAGGAGGGGACAGTGAGCAGTGAGGTGTGAGGACCCTGCAGTCGGCCCCCGGCGCTCGTACCCTGGCCTCCCCATGAGCAGCTCTGGAACCTTCCTAAACCCCCTATTTCTCCTTCTGTAAAATGACAGGTGACAGCAGTACCTGGGAGCGAATGAGATCACACAGAGCCCGCCGAGCCCGCCTGTGCCTGGCACGAATGAGCACTTAGTGGGTGTTGGCAATGGCAGCAGCTGTCATGGAGACGATGACAACAATGAAGTGCCACCAAGACCCCCATGAGACCATCAGTCCCTGAGAACAGCCTCCGAGCCCCGCCCAGCCCCCATAAGGGCCTTTCTTCCTTTCGTGGAGTAAGAGGTCCAGGGAGAAGGCAGGGTTCTGGCACAGTCTGGGCTCTACCCTGCCAGCTGGCGCGATCTCTGCACCTCAGTTTCCCACGCTGCCATAGGGCACTTGATTCCCACGTCCTGCGTTGGAAGATGACGCGGAAAAGCAGCAGAACAGGAGCCACTTGGGAATGGTTTTGTTCTGCTGCATTTCAGAGGGCGCCCGCGGCCCACAGACCACATCTGTGGAGAAGCTCGTGGAGAGAGGAGACGGCGTTTAGCCTTCCCCAGAGAGCGCTGCCCTCCGGGTCCAGAGGGAGGGGAAACCGCCCTGGGCTGGGGGCAGAGTCCCAGATGTCCCCGACAGGGCGGGGCTGGAGAATCCTCAGGCAGAAGTGACTCCTGACGGCCCCTTTCTGACCTGTGCCCAGGAACACCCCACGCACGGCCACCTCCACCCCTTCCCTCCAGCCTGGCTGGCGGCTGGTCCAGGCCGCCCTGTGGGCAAAGGCACCTGAAGCCACACTCTGGGATAAGGGTCGGGAGAGGCCTGTGTGGAAATCGACACAGGGTCACGCACAGAGAATGACACAGTCACACCCCACATAGGGTCACACACACAGAATGACACAGTCACAGCCCACACAGGGTCACACACAGAATGACACAATCACACACCCACACAGGGACACACACAGGCTCACATGCCCAAGGTGGCACACACTCCCTCCCTTGTTAATATCGGCTCCCCTCAGAGCCACACTTGGTCAAAGACTCAGCTGCTCCTCTTTGACCACCTCCACAGAAGTCACGAGACTTCGTCGGGACCGGCGTGGTCTCCCTGGGGTCCTGCTCGAGTCCTGGCCCAGCCTTCGGCTCCCCCGATGGCGGCCGGGCGGGAGCGGGCTGGGCTGTCCAGCGCGTCTCTGCGGCACGTGGGGAGAGCTGCGTGGCTGGGAGCCTTGGAGGGCTGGTGGGGGAGGTGACCAGGGCACAGCACAGGGCCCGCCCGGCTCAGTTTCCAGGCTCATGGCTGGGAGTACGACGGGCAGCTTGGCTCCTGGCCCTCTGCGGGGGTCCCGCCATGCTGGCTGGCTGCGGCTTCTCACTGGTTCCCCAGGCCCGAGCATCCCGGCCTGTGACCTTGCCCCTTGCCCCGTGGTCACTGAGGTGCACGCGGGGCGGCAAGAGCCCCGCAGTCATGCCAGTGCTCCTCACACAGCCGCAGTCCTCCAGTTCAGGACAGCTGGGCCTCCCCTGGGAGCTGCCGGACCCTCAGCTCCCCCAGCCAGCGCCACCGCCTCGGTGTCTGGGCTTCTGGGGTGCTTTGCCACATGAGGGACGGGACGGAGAGTCCCCAGCGTAGGTCCTGCCTTGGCTCCCCACCTGCCCCGGGTCTGAAGACCTCCTTTTCCGCCTGCAGGAGCTACGGAGAGCTCACTAACTGCACCGGCCTGGTGGCGGGAAAGCTGGGCTGCTTCTGGCCCAACACGGAAGTGGACAAGTTCTTCATCGCCGTCCACCAGCGCTACTTCACAAGCTGCCCCGTCTCTGGCAGGGCCGTGCGGGACCCGCCCCACAGCGTCCTCTGCCCCTTCATCGTGGTCCCCATCCTGGTGACCCTGCTGGTGACGGCGCTGGTGGTCTGGAGGAGCAAGTGCACCGAGGGCATCGTGTAGGCAGCGGCCAGGGGCTGCCCCCAGATGCGTTGAGGCTGCGGGGCTCAACCGGGGAGGGCGGGGCGGGGGGTGGGGGTGGGAGCGTGGGCCGGGCCAGCCATGGCCCAGCAGGCCCCGAGGCCCCTCTTCTAGCCAAGAGCCGGCAGGATGTCCTGGCAGTCGTGGCTCAGGCATCCGCCTTGCAGCACCCCAGCTGGTTTGCCTCTGGGAAGGGGCCCCAGCCCCGTGCCCCAGCCTGCCAGACTGCTCACCCCGCAGATGCATTTGTGGACGAGTAGTGTGCAATTAAAAGGATGTTCGTGAACTTGGGCAGCGTCGTCGTCGTTGCTTCTGAGTGTCTGTCCTTGGTAGTAGCAGGGAAGAGGAGCCTGAGCCCCTGCAGGTCCCGTTTCCTCTGGCAGGACCCGCAAGGCGCTGAGCGCACTGAAGCTGCTCCCACGGGGTCTGGCTCCACCACTGCCCCCACGGTCTGGAGCCACTGGCTCAGGGCATGAGGGCCGGCCTGGCAGCCCATGGGTGCAGGCGCTCTTCCCTGTCCGTCCCCAGCTCAGTCCTCTGCACCTCATGCCCCATCCCCGCTGTGATTGCTGCCATTCCCCCCCCACCCACACTACTTCCTGAGCCCCCGCTTATAGACAGGCTTCAGAAGGTTCTGGATCCCCAAAGGGAAAATCCCCAGGTCCTTCTGGATGTCCTCTGAGTTCAGACCCCTCCTCAGGCCCCTGCAGCCCCCAGGACTGGTCCCTTCTCCAGGCAACTGGCCGGGTGTCCACCCACCCTAGGGGCCGGCCCCTCCCTCTGCCCCGCAGGACAGCCCCCTCCGAACTCGGCAGTCTGGTGCCATGAGCTTGTACTCAACTGTTCTGCTTTAGCAGGGCACAGCCACATGGGGTCACCCGCCGCCCACCCCCTCGGGGAGGGCCCTGGTGATTGCCAGGGAGGGTGTCGTCGTCCCCGCCCCTCGTCTCCTCCAGCAGCTGCCCTGCAAGAGCGTGCCCAGCATGGGCAGCCCCGCCCCGCCCCCGCCAGTGCGGACGGGCAGCAGAGTCTGCGGAGGCACTGCTGACCTAGAGGACCGGAGGGTCCCCCGGGGCTGAACCGTGTGGTGTGGGCGGTTTCCCCACGACAAGCCCCACACCGCATCAGGAGAGGGTTTGCTGACGGCAGGTGACGGCCTCGGGGGCTAGTCCTGGTCTCCATCCGCTGGGAACGCCAGGGATTCCAGCGTCCACGTCTAGGTCTCAGCCTCGGGTCCTCGGTGAGGGCCTGGTCAGACTGCCATGCCAGGCCCAGCGTCCTCCGCTTCTACAAGGTGACCGCCTGTAAGTGGAGAAGCACAGGGTCCCCACAGGCCCGTGGCTCTCAGCCACTTGGAAATAAGTACGACAAGAATAGCAAAGCGTTTGTGGTGAGCCAGGACCAGTGCTACCAACCTGTGTGCACAAAACTCCCAGAGCAGCCCCATGGGGAGGTCTTGTCACTGTCCCCATTTTGCAGAAGAGGAAAAGCAAGTTCAAGTCACTTGCCTGAGCTACCTGAGGAATCCTTCTGTCCAAATTCCCTGAGGAACCCCAATACACAGGACACAGGAAGGTCCAGAGGGCCTGGAATGCCGCCTCCCCTCTCTCCACCCCACACCCCTGCCCCAGCCAAACTGGAAGGCCAGGCCTTGCCCACGTGCCACAAGCTGACCTTTCCTGAGAGGCCCCATTGGGTGAGACAGGAGAAGTGGGGGGCGGGGGCAGCTCCTCGGGTGACCTCGACCCAGGGAAGGGGCCCTCGAGCCACCCTGGGGGCCAGGCCATGGCCAGGCGGCTGGGCAGGCCTGGGAGCTTCAGAGGGTCCCCTCCCAGGGGCCGTGGGAAAAGAGCAATTCACTGGAAATTGCCACTGGAGCAGAACTGTGGGGAAACGGCCCACAGGGCCACGAAGCCGGTGTCTTCAGCGAACACCTACAGAACTAATTTCAGGAGTCGAACGAGGCCTGGCTAGGGCTGTCCTCTTACCTGTGGGCACCTGTCCCCTTTGCTCTCAGTTGACAGTGTTTATTAAGACACTGTCTGGCTGCTCTCTGCCACCTCCGCCCTGGGAAATCTCACCCCTGGGCCCCCAGCCAGGCCTCCCTCCCCCGTGTCCTTTGCTAGGCCCTGGGTCGTACCTGTGCCCCACCCCAGGGCTGCGAGTGCTGGGAGGAAATGCGAGGGCGGCGCGTCCCCTGCTGTTCCCGAGAGCCCGTGACTGGCCTGAGGTCACACCAGCAGTGGCAGAGCCCCAGGGCCTGACTCCCGCGGCAGCCCCGACGTTCAGGGCCCACAGAGGGCTGTGGAGTCCCAGCGCTGCACCCAGGGCTGAGCAGCGCACAAGGAACACTTCCGGAATCGGCTCTAGGGCTGCAGCATCTTTAAGAACAAGGCCCCCAGCTTCCCCAAGCTTTGCCATCCTGGGGTGTGTGTGTGTGCGTGCGCGTGTGCATGCGTATGTGTGCGCGTGTGCATGCGTGTCTGTGCGCTCACGGGCACACATGCAGTAACAGCCACATTCAAATAGGAGTAGTCCCTCCAATTTTATTGCATTATGGGATGGTCACAGCATGGGTTTTCATTAGTTAAAGGTACGTCCGCTTTGCTTCTGGTTGGGCATGGGGTGGGTTATACTTTCTGGAAACGACTCTCCTGCCGCTCTCTTTTCTAAGTGGCCACTCACATCTGCTGTATCGTTGACCTCAGATTAGGTACAGAAGATGTTCCAGTTTGGATTAAGGAGAGTCACCTTTTCCAGCACGCCGGGACACTTGTTTTTCACACCCCAGCGCCCGCGGCCCTCAGGACCCTTGATCCGTTAAAAGGACACAGACTAAGGGAAAGTGGACACTAAGCTTCAGAGAATGGTTTGAAATCGAAGACTGCGTTTTCAGAGCAGTCCAATCTAAAAGGTCTAATCTAACATTTTCACCCAATTTCAGAATGTCGACTGTTCTGGAAAAACAACTATGTGCCTATTTTAAAACTTGGGAAAGTGTGTTTACTGGCATCAGATCCTTTGAAGAAATAAATGTGGTAAAACCTGACAGAGAAGACCAGGCTCAGCCTCAGGAATGAGACCGCGTCTTCCTCACGTCTGCCTCCCCCACGCCCATCTCTCTGCCTCCATTTCCCCGTCCACGAAATGGGGACAATGATAGCATCTTCCTCAAAGGGTATTGTGCTAATTAAGTAAAATGGGTTTTCAAGAAGGAGATGCCAGATGGGACCGCAGGTGCAGGCAGGTATGAGGGCACCTCCCGTTACACTAGGGAGCCGGGGAGGGAAGGCTGGGGGCCCGTCCCAGGCTGCCGTGCAGCCCCTGTTCGGCAAAGCCATGGAGAAGTCCTTGACAAAGGAGTAGGGTGGCGGGGGGGTGCAGGGAGCAGGCCTGCCTTAATCCTGTCCCGACCCAGCCTCTGGGGACAGCCCATGTGACATGTGGCCCCGTGATAAAGCCAAGATGGATTTCAGAGCCGGCAGCCAGGGCCCTTGGTCAGCCGTGCCCCCCCTGTGGACTTATACGAAAATAAGGTGTTTGCAGATGTGACTAGTTAAGTTAAAGTGAGATCACGCTGGGTTAGGTGGCCCTCAGTTCAGTTCCACTGGTGTCCTGAGAAGAGAAGGCAGCTGAGACGGGAGTGACGCAGTGAAGAGCCCAAGAACACCAAGGACTGTCAACCACCTCCAGGGGCTGCGAGAGGCAAGGAAGGGTCCTCTCCTAGAGCTCCGGAGGCGCGTGGTGTCCTCAGGGCCAGCTCACGCAATACAGCACATGCTAGGTGCTCCATGCTTTACAGACAGCCCAAACAGTGCACAGTGTCATTACTTTTAAATTATCCAAGCTAATGGAAGAGATCGACGTGAACAATAATTTTTACTATTTAGATTTGACTTGCACATGTGTGTTTGTAAGCACATTTGCGTATATGGGTGCCTGATCTGGAAGTTTCCTTCAAGTGAAATAGTTCTGCTGAGAAGGTTTAGGAGGAGCCAGGGAACTTTCAGGATTCCCTCTTCCTTGTCAGGTCACGACGGTCAGCCCGTGAGGTCAGCGGTCATGCCAGCCATGGCTGGGATGCAGGCGGAGCTCTGCCCCAGCCGGGGTCTTCTGTCCAGGCCGGGCTCGTGGTCAAATGTTTGCTTATCACAGGGCTGAGGGCAAAGAACAGATGCCGCCAGCAAATCAGGTGGTTAAGGAGAGTGTGCGCGAAGGCACCATCCTTCTTTGGCCTTTCCTGATGGGACAGGGACAGGGAGGCCCATGGGAGAGCCTGGGCTTTCTGCCAAGCTAACTGGAAAAACAAGGACGGTTTTAATTTGAAAAATAGGATTGACTAGCTGTATTTGTATCCTGAGCTGGAGAAATACTCCCTTCTCCAGAGCTTTGTCATGGATATCTACAGAAAAAAAAAATCAATTGGAAGTCAAAGAATCCCAAAAAGCAAGGAAAATGGGGAGTTTAACTTGGGAAGTGGAACTGGCCAAGCATGTTGTTGTCCCTAAACCTGCTCCTGTATGTGAGTTCCAGGGATGAAGCCGCCCAGAGGCCGGGCTTCCTGCAAAGCAAGAGGCAGCTCTGAACCGGGGCAGCCTTCAAGGAGAGAACAGCCCTGTTGGACGTGCAGCCAGGCAAGTGCAGGCAGCCTGGGAACGGAGGGACGGGGGAGGCGCTGCCAGGGTGTCGGGTGGGCCTGAGATGAGAAACGTGTCAGTCCTGCTGGGGAAAAGACGCCGAGTCCCCTGGAAATGGAATCTGCCTGCTGTTCATCAAAACTGAAAATTGGTACTGTTTGCCTGCAGGACAAGTTAAAAATATGTACCACAAGGCTTAACTTGTTTATTCCCAGGAATTCTCCCTCTAGGAATTTATCCCAAGGACATAATTACAGGCGTGAAAAGGGACTTGTAGGGCAAGATCTTCCCTCGCTGTTATTGTAAGAGCAGAACGGTGGAAAGATCCTCAGAGCCCCAAACTCAATGAGATTAAATCCAGATGACATGGAACAAAGTTTCCTAAGATGAAGTACGTGGGAGAAGTTTCTCTCAGTATAGAGTTAATTGGAAACGGCAGATTGTGAAACAGGAAAGCGAGATGGTCTCGTGTGTGTGTGCGTGTGTGTGTGTGTGCGCGTGTGCGTGTGCGTGTGTGTGTGTGTGTGTGTGTGTGTATGGACACATTCCCAGGGCCCATGGACCTGCGGGAAGAGCGTATAATCCAGCTCACAAAAGTGGTGACCACACACTACCATTTGGATCTAGCAGCCACGTCCCAGTTGCTGGGTGTCGCTTTCAGGTACCGAGTGGCCGGCAGTGACATGGTTAGGAGTCCCAGCATTAGACTCACCAGGTTCTGAGCCCTGACTAGGAGCCCCTTCCCGCTGTGTGACTTTGAGCAACGTCATCTCTCTGATAATCTTATGTGCAGGGAAAAGACAGCCCCGCGTGGGTCATCTGCCCCATCCCAAGCACAGTGTTTAAGCTCCAAAGAGCAGGTGACTGCCAGGGGGTCGGTGTATTGCGGGGTAGGGGGCGGTGACGGCGTGTGCACGAGAGCACACCTCACGTCGCTGGCAGCTTTGACAGAGTGAGAGGAAAGAGGTTTTAAGACACTTTCTCCATCTTGTGAACAAACTGCCCGTTGGTTCCTGTTAGAATAAATTGAAGAAAGACCTACAGTACTTTTCAAGGTCATTTTGGGAGGTGAACTTGGATCTGACTTTGTTTTTTTCTTCCTGGGACTGTGCTGAGATGGGCCAGGAGGTTGCCCGTCTTTCCCTGGGTCACAAAATGTGCCGAGGCAGAGGCAGCGGCAGAGAGAGGGCAGCCCGGGGCAGTTTGCTGTGCGGCCCTCAAAACCATCCCTTCTCGGTAACCCGCCCCAGGCACAATCCCCGGGCCTGGGGACAGCCAAGCAGGCTCCTCCCCACAAGTGAATCCCCTTCCCAGCGGACACACTGGCAGGAGTCAGGGCAAGCTTGGAACAAGAAAGGTGTCCTTTCTTTGGAAGCTTGTTTTCTGGGAGTGGGGCTGGAGGCAGGCAGGGGTGCCCACAGGTAGTGTCTGTCGATGGCAGGTGGCAGCTGCTTTCCATCCTCAAGGCAGCCTGTCATGATGCCACTCGCAGCCAACACCTGCCTACACCCCCGACATCACACAAGGATGCCATGCAGACCCTCACATTGGCAGCTCTTCTTGCAAGAAGCAGTTCTACATTAGAAAAAAAAAAACAAAAACAAAAAAAACAGCTGTAGCACAGAAGCGAAGGTGCCAGACTGCCTGGGTTCAAATCAAGTGCCAGCTCCGCCAGTTGCAAGCGGTGAGGCGAGCCACTGGGGCCCAGGCCCGGCGCCCTGACCTTCGGAGGGGCGGCCAAAGACACTCCAGGGAGTCGCTGTGAAGAGAGCCCTTGGCGGTGCGCGAACATCACGGACGCTGTTCACCTTGGCCGTGGTGATTCGCTCTCGCAGGAGGACGGAGAGCCGCCGCCGCGCGTAGGGGAAACACTTCTGCTCTGTGTGCCCCAGGCCACCGCACGGAAGGGGGCAGGTGAGGCAAAGAGGGATGACCGCTGATGATATTAATAACAGGAAGTGCTGAAGTGGCAACATCTGAGGGCTCTCCTCCTCCCACGGCCCGGCCCGTTCGCATAGAGCAGTGCTGGCTTAGCGCTGGCCGCGGTGACAGTTCCACAGACCAAGGGCTGCAGCAACAGGGAGCCATTGCTTCAGAGCTCTGGAGGTGGGAGTCCGAGACCAGTGTCGGCAGGTCGGGTCCTGCTGATGGCTCTCTCCTTGGCCCGCAGACAGCCGTCTTCTCCCTGTGTCCTCACGTGGGCTTCCCTCTGTGCCCGTCTGAGTCCCAGTCTCCTCTTCGTATAAGGACACCGGTCCTTGGATTAGGGACCACCCTGATGACCTCATGGAACTTTAATCACCTCTGTACAAGCGCTGTCTCCAAATACAGTCACATTCTGAGGTACTGGGGCTTAGGGCTTCAATATGTGAATTGGGGACAGGGGACACAACTCAGCCCATAACAAGAGCCCACTTCCCGCAGCCGTCAAAGTGCCACTGGGAGGGGGGGCAGCTGGCTTTTCCGGTTGGCCCACCGCGGGCGACTCAAGCCAGAGCAGTGTGCTTCACTGTGGAGACTGCTGGAAAACAGCACTGGCAGGGCAGTTGCCACAGAAACATCACAAGATTGGATGAAATCCTGCTTGTCAGCAGTACATGGCATTACACTTTTTTTTTTGAGACAGAATCTCGCTCTGTCGTTCCAGGTAGAGTGCAGTGACATCATCACAGCTCACTGCAACCTCGAACTCCTGGGCTCAAGCGATCCTCCCGCCTCAGCCTCCCGAGTAGCTGGGACTGCAGGTGTGCACCACCATACCAGCTAATTTTTCTATTTTTGGTAGAGATGAGATCATACTCTTGCTCAGGCTGGCCTCAACTCCTGGCCTCAAGTGATCCTCCCGCCTCAGCCTCCCAGAGTGCTGGGATTACAGGCGTGAGCCACCGTACCTGGCCTCTTTCTTTCTTTTTTTAACGTCATCTCACCTTGCAGACATCACACATTCTTGTTGGGGGAAAATAGAAACTTAATTAGGGAGCTGGGGGGGGGTGGGGGCGGTGCAGGGAGGTCTCAGGGGAGGTTCCTAGAGGATCCCTGAGCCGGTGTGTTCTGGGCATCGGCAGTTGGCAGCACGGGCTTTTCATCTTGTTCTCTGACAAATGGTTGGTTCTCCTCTCCCCTGATGCCTGTGTTCCCCGCAGGGTGGGTTTATTTTTTCTTCCTCCTTTTTTCTTTTTTTGGGGGGGCAGGGGGCTGTCCAGAAAGGAACAAAGAAATGAAGGGCTGAGAAAAGAGGAAGAAAGAAAGAAATAGCTCTTTTTCTTGAGTGAACTGGACCAAGCATCCTGAGAGCAGAGAAAGAGGAAGAATGTAAGAGAAAGTTCGAGAGAGGAGGAATCCATCTGCTGCATCCAGTGGGGAGGGTGCGGGGAGCGCAGGCTGGGCTTGCTTCCCAGGGCAAGAGGTGGGGGGCGGGCACAGAGGGTGTGCAGACACTGTGAAGCCTTCTGCCACTGGCTTCTGCTCTCCTCGTCTTCACCACTCCAGAGGTCATGTCCATCTTGCAGGTGGGGAGACTGAGGCACGGGCAGCCAAGAACACATGCCCGGGTGTCCCTGAGCGAGGGCGCTGGAGCCAGGACTGGAAGCCCGGTCTCTGGGACTCCAAGGCCCCGGTTGTCTCACGAACCTGGGCTGCCTCCCTTGGCATAGGACAGTGCAGAACTATCAGAAACGGGGTCCAGGGAGAGGGAGGGCAGGAGAGGCTGTCTGCCTCCAGCTGTGCGTGCATTCAGGCGAGTCACAGCTGGGCGTTTGCGACTGCGGGGACTCTAAGTCCAAGTGGGCTGCCCGTGCAGGACTCGCGCCCCCTCCTGCCCAAGCCCCCCGGCGCCACTTCTGCCCCGGGGAAGTGCCCAACGCAGCAGCTCCCCCGAATCTCTGCCTGGAGGAGCCCGAGGCAGGGAGCCCCGCGAGATGCTTCGGTTCTCCCTCCCGAGACGAGACGGCTCTAAGTCTGACCCGGAAGAAGAAACTGGGCGGTCACCTGTTTCTGCCACGCTCCCTCGGCTTGGCGTCCTGCCTCGGCCTCCGGTGCTCCAGGAAGGGTGAGTAGCTGGGCCCCCACGACCGGAGCGAGCTGGGGTAAACGCCGAGAGAGCAAAGTCCACGGTCGAGGGGGGCTCTGTGTGTCCCCAGGAGCACAGCTCAGTCTCCCTGGGGGGTCGCTCCCAGAGCCCCTCCCCCACCCTGCTGCCGAGGGGGCCGCCCTTCCCATCGCCCTTCTTCCTTCCCAACCCCTCAATTTTTAATTTTTTAAAATGATTTCCAAATCTGGTAACAATAGAACAGTGAATTCCTGTTGATGGGTTTGGAGGGGACTTTCCGAGTTCACAGTTTCCATAGGTTTAGAAAGGTAATTGCTTTCCGGTTTTCAAGTCCCGGCCCCTTGCAAGGGCCAAGAGCTGCCCAGGCCGTCCCTTCCCTGTCCCCTTGTTTGCCCGGAAGACACCTGGTGGACACCTGGCTGCCCAGGCTCTTCACGGGTGGCGGGGCTCGACTTGGCTGGCGAGAGGGCAGGGAGCTCTGGAAGGAAAACTGGGGTGCGGCTCAGCCTGTCGCTGGAGCTGCCACGCGCCGCGGGCGCGGGAGGACACAGTGCGCGGGCGCTCGGCCGCCGCCAGGGGCGCACGCGGGTCGGAGAGGAGACTGTCACAGCGCAGCCACCAGCCAGCCCAGGGTGCCCTGACCTCTTGCTACTTACTCCCTCCCCTTTCTTCTCTTCCCTTTTTCTTTTTCTTAAGGAAAGGCACGTTCACATGGACAGTGCAGAATGACCAGAGAACTTCTAATGCTTAAAACTGTGCCTAGCTCGTGGTAGGTGTTCAAAAAGGATTTATTGGATTTATTAACTGTGATTAATAATAAATCACAATCAATGCACCACACTTCATCAGCCGATCCTCTATTGTTACACCTTTAACCTGTTAGCAGTTTCCCCCCATGTCTTGTCATGCCAAATGGTATTGAAAATACCAAATGGCATTTAAAAACAACTTCTTCTGTTATAGAAGTACATTGTTGAACATACAGGTAAACAAACAAAAAGCCTTAATTCCTACGACTCAGATAATCTTTAATATACATTTTGGCGTATAGCCTTCCAAACTTTAATTTATGCTTCGGCACATAGATGATGGATACTTAAAAAAAAAATGAGCTCATACTGTTTTATAAATGACTTTTTCAATTTTAAAAATATCATTTTTTAAAAAATGACTACACAGCTTTTATACGCTTCTAAGGGCAAGGATTTTGTTTTGTTTATTGCTATTTATAAATAACTCTCTGATGTGCACTTCCTTAAAACAAATGTTTTGAAATAGAATATTTGGGCCAAAGGGATCCTTAAGCTTTGTGTAAATATTGCCAGATCCCTTGCGAATATTTGCGCCGCCTCCACTCGCCGGCATCGATCCCAGTTTCTCTTAATCTAAGGGGCCCTGAGTAGCCAAAAGAATTAAAAAAGAAGAACAAATTTGGAGGACTCGCGCTTCCTGATTTCAAAACTTACGTGGTACAGGCATAAGGGTAGAAATATAGACAAATAGAATTGAGAGTCCAGAGATAAACCCACATATCCACGGTCGATCGATTTTCAACCAACATGCTGAGACCATTCGATGGTGAAAGAATAGTCTTCTCAACAAACGTCTCTAGGACAACTGGATATACATGCAAAAGAATGTGTATTCTATCTCAGACCACATGTGAGAATTAACTCAAGATGGATCAAAGGCCTAAATGTAAATAAAACTCTTATAAGGAAACAGAGGTATAAATCTTCATGACCTTCGATCAGGCAATGGTTTCTTAAATATGACACCAAAAGTACAGGCAATAAAAGGAAGAAATAAATAAATTGGACTTCATCAAAATTTAAAACTTTTTTTTACACAAAAGGACTTTATCAAGAAAGTGAAAACACAATTCACAGGTCAGGAGAAAATATTTGCAGATTATATATCTGATAAGGGACGCATATCCAGAATATATAAAAAAGTCTTACAATTTAACAGTAAAAAGACAAATAATCCAATTAAAATTGGCAAAAGATTTCAATAAATATTTCTTTAAAAAAGATGCACAAATGGTCAATAAGAATGTGAAAAGATGCTCAACATCATTAGCTATGAGGGAAATGCAAGTCAAAACCACAATGGACTACCACTTCACACCCACCAGGATGGCTATCCTAAAAACTAAAACAAAAACAGAAAATGGCTAGTGTTGGCATGGACACAGAGAAATTGGAACCCTTGGGTTGGCTTGTGGGACTGTAAAACGGTTTGTTATAATGTGTATCAATATTGGTTCATTAATTGTGACAAATACGTCAAATTAACATAAAATGTTAATAACAGGGTTAACAGCGTGGGGTAGATGGGAGCTCTTTGTGCTCTCTTTGCAATTGTTCTGTAAATCTAAAACCATTCTAAAATAAAAGCATTATTTTAAAAAGATAAAAGCAGTGACTGTCCCTATCCCATTGGTTTGGCAAGTCAGTGCGCCTGTGGAATGAAAATATCCAACACTGCAAATCAGAGGCAGTGCAAAGAGGATTGCGGAGGCGGCTCATGAGAGAGTGATTTGAATATCCAAGGTGTCAGGGTGGCCCTGGAGAAAACTGATCAAGTGCTTTTGCAAACACACCAGGGAGGATTTCACATTGTGCTGTCCATCCTCATGGCTGCTGAAACCCGATCAATACTTGATGGATTCTTTCCCCCACTCCCTTTTTTTTTAGAGACAGGGTCTCGCTCTGTTGCCCAGGCTGGAGTGCAGTGGCCCCATCACAGCTCACTGCAGCCTTGAACACCTGAGCTCAAATGATTCTCCCACCTCATCCCAGCCTCCCGAGTAGCTGGGGATGCCTGGCTAATTTTTGTTTTTCTTTTGTCGAGACAGGGTCTCGCCATGTTGTCCAGTTTTGAACTCCTGGCCTCAAGTGATCCTCCCACCTTGGCCATCCAAAAGTGCTGGGGTTATAGGCATGAGCCGCCGCAGCCGGCCTTGATGGATTCTTTGTTCTAAAATGGGCAGGTGGCCCCAGGAAGATGATGGGTACTGGCCCCTGTGACAGCCTTGCAGCCTGGGTCACTTAAAGCCACCTGTGCTCTTCCTAGGAGGGATTAGAAGGGATGCCAGGGCCCTCAGCCCCCAGTGTTAAATGATGGCTCCAGACTCTAAATGCAAAGCCATGGCGTGGGTGGGAACGCTATAAGGGCCTTTTCTGGCTCGCCCTGGGGGTACTCATGGTTACAGGTGTGCACCCCACACCGGATCCCGCAGGGGCTGGGGCAGGGAAGGGGCAGTCCCTCTCTCTTAAGTAGCAAGCAGATCCATGTCTCGTGGGGAGAATTAGCTCTGGGGCGGCCTGATTCTGTGCTTTGGGAAATCCGCTAGAACCAGCCTTTGGCTACAAACCCCCAAGGCTGCTCCCGCAAGTCTTCTTGGGGCAAACTGGGACTTTGACACTGCCAGCAGGAGACTTTGGGGTCCTGGGGTGCGCCAGGCTGAGCTTTCTTGCTCTCATTTGTCCCCACGGGAGGGGAGGGTAGATGGCTTTGGCTGTGCACAAACTGAGACAGTCTTGGCCTTGTGCTGTGGCTTGTTCCGGAGGGTCATTCTGAGTGTCTGGCCGGGGCGGGTGAGGCAGGGAACACGAGCCCACACGGCAGATGGTCGTGCAGCCACTGACAAGATGATCTCTAAATACAGACAGAAAATTATCTCCACGACATTCTGTTAAGTGAAAAGAACATAAAAATGCGATTCCATTTGTCCACTGAAAATTTGTAGCAGGTCAAACCGGAAACTTAGCGTTGGTTGCCGCAGGGGAAAGTTCCTGGGCACTGGGTTAGGAAGGGAATCAGTGAATTTGCGTACCCTCTTAAAGTGTTGAATTTTTACTGTGTTTGTGTATTAAGTAACATCTCATATATTACATTATATTTTTTTAAATCGAACCTAAGCAAACTGGTTCAAAAAGTTAAAATAACAGCAAAAACAACAACAACCCTTTCATACCAATTAACTGTACTAGAATGTTCCAAGCAAATATCCTCTTCCAAGAGCCAGGGTCCAGCCCTGCTGCCTCCTCCAGGCCACTGGGCCTGGTTGCTGGTGGCCCACAGGGACTTTACCTACCATAGTCTCCATCCTCCACCAGCATCCTCAAGCCACCCCAGATACACACATAATTGAAGTAAAAATCGCATGGTCGCCACCTAAAGCCAAGTCCTCCGATTTCCCCTTCTACCTGCACCGTGTTCCCAAGACCCTCTGTGTTAGCTGTTGCTGTGGAACACACACAAACTCGGCGGTTCAAAAGGACGCACATTTCTTATGTGGTCAGAAGCCCAGGCGCTGCCCCGCTGCGTCCTCGGAGCCTGCAGGATTCCCGGTGTCGGCCAGGCCCGCGTCCTCCGCTGGAGGCTCAACCAGGGAAGCCCGTTTGGGTCGCTGACGTGTCTCATCTTCTTCCGGCTGCGTGGTTGGGCCCTACCTTTGCTGGCCGTGGACTCAGGGCCCCCTCAAGTCCTTGCCGGCGGTTCTCTGCTAGGTGAACTCCCATGACATGGGCCGGCAAGGAGACCGTCTAGAGTGTGCGTGAGACGGAGCCTTGTGTGTGCGTCCGCGTCACACGGTCAGGGGCTGCCATCCCATCACCGTCGCTGTGTCCCACTGGTCATGAGCAGCTCACAGGCCCCGCCCACACTCAAGGGGAAGATATTCTGGGGGCTACCCAAGGGTCTGTCTGCCACGCCCTGAGACTTCTGAGCTGCCACTGGCAGGGCCCTTGGGGAACAGCTGTGGGGCGCCACACTGCGGGATCAGAGGAGCCCTGCAGGGTTTGTGCCCTGGCAGGCTCTCAGAGGCACAGTGGCTGACCCAAAACACGAAGGCTGCACCCCAGCCAAGGCTTGTGCAGGTACCACCGTGTGTGGTGTCAGGGGTGGCGCCGACTGGTGCAGTGCGCACCCGCGCAACCTTGCATGGCAGCCCTGACCCCACCTGCGGATGAGAGGCTGCCTCAGAGCGCTGCTCCCCGAGGATTAGAATCTGGGCAGGCTCCAGTTCCACCCACAGACCATATGTCTATGCAGCTGAGTTTACTTCACACTACACCCTCTTTCCCAGCTTTTCCTTGACTTTTCAGTTCCTCAAACACATCTCTAGCTTGAAATATTTTCTTCGGAACTTTTGGCTCTGTTTTTACCCTAGGCAATTCAAAACTCACAGCTTCTGGGTGTTTATTTTCCTACACTGCTGGATGGGTCTCTAGAAACGAAGCATCAAAGTCAGCGGGAGTGTTGTCAAGTGAGGGTCCTGATTCTTCCAGAGCAATGACAGTCACAGTTGTCACATGGTGGGGACAGCCCACCCCCCACAATGCATCTCAGTTGCAATGTCACCATTAGAGGTTATGTACACACCCCAAACAGGTAAATCAGTTCCCAGGTGTCTTTAGCACAGCCCGAGATTATTTTTCAGTTAACAATAAACATATTAATAGAAGGTGCAGAATTTAGAATAGCATCACTGAGTTTGTATCAGGACCCATTTACCGAGATAAACCACATTCTGGACCTTAAAACAAGTCTCAAAAAGTTTTTAAAGAATTCAAGTCATACAAAGCATGTTCTCTAATCACAATGGAGTTACATGATAAATCAAAAAGATTTCTGGAAAATCTCCAAATGTTTGGAAACTGAATAATACAATTCTAAATAACCCATGGGTCAATCAAAAATGAAACGAGGCCAGGCGTGGGGGCTCATGCCTATAATCTTAGCACTCTGGGAAGCCAAAGTGGGAGGATCGCTTGAGATCAGCAGTTCAAGACCAGCCTGTGCAAGAGAGAGACCCCGTCTCTAATAAAAATAGAAAAATTAGCCAGGTGTCATGGCATACACCTGTAAGTCCCAGCTACGTAATCCCAGCTGCTCGGGAGGCTGAGGCAGGAGGATCGCTTGAGCCCAGGAGTGTGAGGTTGCAGTGAGCTAAAATAACTGCACTCTACCTGGGGACTGACTCTGTCTCAAAAAAAAAAAGAAAGAAAGAAAAGAAAGGAGGAAATACTTTGAACTGAATAAAAATGAAACCAGCATATCAAAATTTGTGGGATGCTCCTAAAGCAGGAATTGGGGTAGATTTACAGCCTATATTATAAATGTATAATAAATGCCCATGTTAGAAAGAAGAAAGGTCTCAAATCAATGACCACCTGAAGAAACTAACAAAAGAGCACAGAGGCATCTCAGCCCAGGTGTGTAAACCCACGTGTGATCCCGCACCCTGCTCCTCCTGCTGCCTTCCCCGTCCTGTTGGCGTCACCCCTTCTCCACACTGCTCACCTGCAAAGCGAGCGTCCAGCCCACTTTCCCTTGCACCCCTCTCCAGCCCGTCAGTCAAGCCTGTTCCTCTGCCTTCCAAGGCGGGCCAGAATCTGATCATTTCTCACCCCATGGCAAACAACTTTATTAACTAGAGCACAGTGCTTCTGTGCAGTTGCTCTGTCTTTAGACTTGCAGATGCCATTCATTTCCAGAGTTTCTTAGCTCAGCACCCCCCCCCATCCCCTTCAGTGAAGTCGGTGGGTATATTTGTAACAGTTATATTCTCTTGTCACCGTCTGCATTTCTTCCTGGGATCCCCCAGCCTCCTAAACGGTTACATCCATAGGACAGTAATAGACTTTTGGATATTAACAGGTATCCTGCCATGTTGCTGCAAACACTGATTCATTCTAGGAGTTTTTTAGTCAATTCTTTGAGATTTTCTACATAGACAATCATGTTGTCCATGAACAAAGACAATTTTGCTTCTTTCAAATATGTATACATTTTATTTCCTTTTCTTGTCTTATTGCACTTCCTAGGACCTCTGGTGTGATGGCGAACAGTAGTGGTAAAAGCGACATCTTCGCCTTTTTTCCAATCTTAGAGGGAAAGCATTCAAATTCTCATCATTAAATGTGATGTCAGTTTTAGGTGTTTTATAGTTTTTTTTTTTTATCAAGTGTAGGAAGTTCCCCTTATTTCTAGTTTACTGAGCATCTTTATCATGAATGGGCAATGGATTTTGTCAAATGCTTTTACAGCGTCAATGAAGATGATCGTATGATTTTTTTAGCCTGTTAATAGAATGGAGCACATTAATTGATTTTTTTTTTTTTTTTGAGACAGGGTCTCACTCTGTCACTCAGGTAGAGTGCAGTGGCATCATCATAGCTCACTGCAACCGCAAACTCCTGGGCTCAAGCCATCCTCCTGCCTCAGCCTCCCGAGTAGTTGCTAAACATGCCAAAGTGCCATACTTTTTGGGGTATCCTTTTCTGAGTCCCAATACAGGCCTCTTTAGATTATCTATTTCTCCTTGTTTGAGTTTTGGTAGTTTATGTCTCTCAAGGAATTGATCCAGTTCATCTAAGTTATCAAACTTGTGGGCATACAGTTTTGACAAAGTCCTTTATTTTCCTTTAATATCCATAGGGTCAGTAGTAGTGGTCCCTCTTACATTTCTCATATTGGTCATTTGTGTCTTCTTTCTTATTTTCTTGGTTAGCCTGGCTAGAGGTTTACCAATTTTATCTTTTTTCTTTTTAGAGACAAGGTATCACTCTGTCGCCCAAGCTGGAGTACAGTGGCGTCATTATAGCTCACTCAAACTCCTGGACTCAAGTGATTCTCCTGCCTCAGCCTCCCAAGTAGGGGGGACTACAGGCATGTACCATCACACCCCGCTAATTTTTAGATTTTTTTCTTGTAGAGACTGGTCTCACTATGTTGCCCAGGCTGGTCTCAAACTCCTGGTCTCAAGCAATCCTCTTGCCTTAGCCCAAAGCTCTGGGATTATAGGCGTGAGCCACTGTACCAGCCCAAGTCAGGAGAAATAAAGACTCCCCTTTTGAGCTGGTTTTACAGAGAAGGCAGATCAAATAATGATTAAGTCTTTGGGAATGAGGTCTGTTCTCCCTCTGGTGCTGGGAATGTGTGCTGCATTTTTGTGGAGATAAACAAAGATCAGCCCAATGAGAAAAGCAAAGATTTATTTACACAGAGCTTGCTGTGGCAGGGAAGCAGCCACCCTCACTTGGGCTTGGCAGGGGCGTGGGAAAGCTGCACGGGGAAAAGGGGAGGCCGGGGGTGCCCAGTGGGGCAGTTGTCTGGGGAGCTGCTGGGCTCGCTAGAGGTGGGGCCTCATCTGTGATTGGTTGGGGGAGCGTAATGGCTTTCTCTGGCTGGCCCTAAGCTGGAAGTGAGGACGAAAGTTAGGGAGCTATCCGTTATTAATCAAGTCTGCGCCATTTGGGGCCAACTGGGCCAATCTGACCTCCACAGCCGCTTCCTTCCGGGGCTGGCTGCTGCAGGCGGTGGCCCCAGTTCTAGTCTACGCACAGCCTGGCCTTGTCCGTGTATTTGGCCTCTCGTTTTCAAGGCTGCTGCTAAGCTGGGGAGCAGCAGGCGGGACGAGGCTCTGACTGAGATTCCGCTGTTCCTCTCAGTAAGTGCTTCCGGCTTCTCGTGAGTCTTCCGTTAATGTCCGGAGTTCCAAAATGGCAACTCTAGCAATTTCTTGCCAATTTTTGTTGCTTTTTAGAATGGGCAGGATTTCAGGATTCCTAACTGTATTTTCATTAACATCACTTGCCGTATTAGTTCTCAAAGAGCACAGGGATGCTTCTACGTGGGTTGTTCTTCAGAAGTTATTTTCCTACCAGCTGACTTTCGCTTTCCTGTCTCATCTTGCAGTGGTGCTAACGAAGCCCCTCTGAACCAAGGATTTCTCTCGCAGCCCATTCTCGTCCTCTGTGATTTTTTTTGTTTCTTCCTTTCTTCTTTTTAAAAAGATATAAGTAGAGAGTTTATCTGGGCCAAATTTGAGCACTGCAGCCTTGGAGACACGGATTCAAGTTGCCCTGAATATATGTTCCCCTCTGCGGTTTTCAGCTAGCGCTGCCCCGCTCCTGTTCAGCACGTAAACTGCCTGCCCACGGCTTTAATCAAGAGCAGGTACCTTTTATACCTTGTCTTTATCAACACAGCCCCAAGCTTAGCACAGGGGCTGGCATAGGATAGGTGCTTAATAAACGTGTATTCAGTTGGGTGAATAGATAAACCCCCTCTTGGGTGACGCATTCTTTTTAGGGACACAGCAAACACCACTCAGGTGGAATAGGAGCAGGTAGACATCGCTGGCTTCAGACATGAGAGGGAGACTTACGGAGAGAGAGGCAGGGTTGTGAGACCACGCAGGCCCCCAGAGACGAGAGAAGCTGCCATTCCCAAAGGCCTTCTAGAATCCTGAAGCTTGCTGCCTGACCTGCCCCAGTATGAGACGCCTGTTTTAGTGGGAGCAAGTTTGCATGGGTTTCTGTTTGTTGCTACCAAAGACTTTTGACTAGAGCAACAGGACGGATTAAGGGGGGTAGATCCACAGACATGTCAGTGGAAACGGTGCACAAATTCTCTGTGTGATCCAGAGAGCAGCCATGTTGCATGTTCCTGTGGTCCTTTAATGCACATGCTCAGACCCTGGCACCCCTGGGAATTCCACCCTCCCTCTCCCGGGGCTAATGTCATGGGGCAATCGGGCATCACAGGACAAGTGTGTATGTAAGGCAGCGGTACATTAGGGCTGGGGGTGGGGGCTCCAGTACGAGGGCAGGAGGGGAAGCGCATGACTGCTGACAAGGCCGCTCCAGCTCCAGAGCGTTGGGCAGCCTGCGTGGCCTCCCCACCACCACCTCAGTCGAGCGAAGTGATGGACGAAGAGACTCTTCCGGGCTCTCAATTACCGGCTTCTCAGAATCACTTTGGAGAGCCCACGGAGTGCAGCCTTCCCACCCAGAACTAAGACACAAAGCCACGCCTAGTGCCAGGGGACACCAAGCCATTTGCCCAGCTCGAAGTTAGAGCTTTGTTACACAGAAGAAAGGGAAGGATGGATCTTGGCACAGTGACATTGCCTGTCACTCTCTTCTCTCCACTGCATATCTCTCCATGAGATACCCTCCGGGGACAAGGTGCCTGAGTGTGAGGCTTTTTCACCCGTTGAACACTTCCTCCAGCCTTCCACCAACAACACCCTGATTTCATTACAATAGCTCGATAATAGATCTTGATTTCAGGTAGCACAGATCTCCTTTCATTGTTTCTTTTTTCTTCTTTTCAGAAATGCCTAACTGTTCTAAGATCTTTATTCTTCCATATGAATTTTAGAATCAGTTTTTCTAGTTCTTTGTGAGACTTTTTCTGGATTTTAGTGTAATCATAAACCTGATCTTGACTGAAGAAAACAATTACATTTTCCTTGGAAAAAAGATCTTTTACTCCACGGCAGATCCAGGTTTGTGCTGAATGGAGCAGAATAGCAAGTCCAGAAGCAGGCCCAAATGTGTCACAGAGCTTGTAGAGTTGACATGGCATTGCGCTTCAGTGGGAAAAGAGCACACGGCACAGTAAAGTGCAATTGGGGCCGGGCGCGGTGGCTCAACACTCTGGGAGGCTGAGGCAGGAGGATCACTTGCGCTCAGGACTTGGAGACCAGCCTGAGCAAGAGCGAGACCTCGTCTCTCCAAAAAATAGAAAAATTAGCTGGGAGTGATGGTGTGAATCTATAGTCCCAGGTATTCAGGAGGCTGAGGCAGAAGGATCACTTGAGCCCAGGAGTCTGAGGTTGCAGTGAGCTATGATGATACCACTGCACTCTATCCCTGGTGACAGAGTAAGACCTGCCTACAAAAAAAAAAAAAAAAAAATGCAGTTGGATTGTTACCTACCACCGTATCCCAAAGTAATTGCCAGTTGAATTAAGGGATTAAAAACTCAAATGTTAAAAACAAAACTGCAAAGACTATTAGAAAATATAGAAGAATTTCTGTTATGATCTCAGGGAAGAGTGGTTCTTGGTGAAAAAGCACAACTCATAAAAGAAAAGACTGGTAAATTTGACAACAAAAATTTTAAACTTTTGTATGACAAAAGAAACTACAAAGCAAGCTATGGACCAAGCCACTGAACAGAAGATTTCACATGATGTATGTAATATATATCAGACACAGGATTCGTTCCAGAAGAAAAAGATACACTCAATAGAAAAATAGGCAAAGGATACTAAGGGGCCATTCGCAGAGGAAAACTCTGGCCGATAGACACGAGCGAAGATGCACAAACTCTCCATCCAGGGACGTGCCAGTTCAAGCACAGTGAGACGCTGTTTCATACCCATCACACTGCAAAAAGTCACTTGGTGTGTCCATGCCAGCAGGTCACAGGGAAATGCAGACTCTCATATAGCGCGTGGAGGCTTGTTAAGTGGCACGACTACTTTGATCGATGTGGCAATGCCAGCGAAATTGAAAATATGTTCCACCACCCAGCACTGTCACTTGTGGGGGTAGGCCTCTGAGAAACTCCTCGCCTGTGCTCGGGGTTGCTTCTATCAGACAGTGTTTGCTGTGGCTCTGTTTGTAACTGCAAATAATTGCAAGTGACCTGAATGGCCAGCAGTAGGAAAATGGATACGCAATTAAGAAATATTCTTATGGAGGAACAACATATGCAGCTATTAAAATGAATGACAGGGCTCTCCGTGTATCAATATGAATAGATTTCAGAAACACAGTATTAAGTTAGAAAACCAAGTTGTGGAATAAGCACCTTTTTTTTGGTGAATATACAAACCTAAGAGGGAAAGTGCTGGGTTGTCAAGCGTCTGTCCAGCTTCAGTAGGCGCCAAGCTCCCTTCCACCGGCAGCAGGAGAGCCCGGCTTGCTCCACGTCCTTGCTGCTTCCCAGGACGCAGAACAACGTCACTTGGTGGTTCCATTTGTCTTCCCTGATGACTAGTGAGGAGGGGCACCTGTAAGTGCCTCTTCCATCTGGATAACCTCTTTTGTGACGTGACTGTTCAAGTCTTCTGCCGATCTTTCTTTGATAATTTCCGCCTTTTCTTGTTGATTTATAGACGCTTTATAGTTGTGGTATGAATCTGCTGTGAGATGCTTGGGAGAGTATGCGAAATGTCTTCTCCCACCCTGTGGCTTGTCCTTTGATTGTCTTAATGGTGTCATTTCATGAACAGAATTTCTAAACTTTAGTGCAGCCCACGAACCCTCTCGTCCTGCATGGCAGTGCTTCTGCGTGGAAGGCGCCCTTGCCTTCTGAGACGACCGCACGCCCCTGAGTTCTGAAAGCTACTGTTCACCTTCCACAGTGAGAACACAGTCCCGCTGGAACGTGGACTCCTTTGCCACCTCTCCCTAGAGGTGGTGCGCAATACTGGGAGGGGGTCCTCCAGCCCGTCCCTGGAGGAGCAGCAGCCCTCCCCCAGTGCAATGACCGCTCTGCCCCCGAGTGTATAAAGCGTGTCCCCCACTAATTGTCCTCTGCTTTGCTCGGTCCGCGGCTCCGGAGATGCGCCCTGGAGGCTGGCTCTGCCCGGCAGGCAGCTCCTCCACCGCTGCGGGGGCCGCGGTTCACAGCCCTCCAGGGACTCGCCGGATTCTGGGGACACGGCAGGTTCCGGGTACAGCGCCCGGGAAGGGCCGCCTGCCCTGAAGACCCCGCCCGGCCCCGTGCGGACTCACCCCGGGGGTCTCGCGCACAGCCAGCTGCCCGAGTGCGGTCCCCACCTCGTTCCCCCGCCCTAGGCGGCCGCGGCTGCAGGCTCTGGCCAAAGTGGGAAGCCTGGGCCACCCCCTGCGGCGCCCGGAGTAACTAACCGCACGCCCGGGTCCCCGCACGCCTGTAAGTCCGCGCCGGCTGTAACCGCGCCCCGTGTCCTGAGATGCTCCCGCGGCGCCCCGCCCGGCCCCAGCAATGCCACCGCGTGTAAAGCCCAAGCCAGGACGGGGTACGCAGGGTCCAGAAGGGGCGCCACCCTGCGCCCACCTTCCGCAGCGCCCGGCGTCTGTCCCGCCCGAGTAGACGCGGTGACCGGGGATCCCCGAAGCGCCTCAGTGCCCCCTGCGGGCGCTTCACCGCTGGAGCTCCCCTCGTGGAAGGACACCCCTCTTGATCCTGGCGCTGGAGAGGCCTCCACGTGGCCCTCGCAGGGATGGCTCCCTCGGGGTGGAGCTAGGGGTGGGTGTCTTCCCCTGGGGTGTTGGGGGAGGGGGCGGGAGACGTTGTGGACCCGCCCTGCCCATGCGGCCTGCCCTCCTCGGCCCCAGTCAGCACAGCTGGGCGCCCACGGCTCCCGCGTGCAGAGGCGACCAGAGGAGGCCGCCCTTCCAGTGGACTAGGGGGGACCGGGGCTGATCTGATGTACCCTTCGCTGTCCTCCTAGTGACCAGGGCCCCATGAATGGACAGATACCAACTGGCAGGAGATGGGGGCTGCCCTCCCACGCCCCTTAGCGTCCCGGAACACTTCCAGAGGTTTCTCAGAGGTGCCCATAGGATAGGCGACCTGGTGCTGCGCTGCTCAGCCTGGGGGTGCGGCAGCCGCATCTCCCACCATTCTCAGCGAGGGCTCCGGCCTCTGCACCTGGAAGATGAGGAGGAGAAGGGAGCCTCGGAAGAGGTCCTCTTGCTGGGTGCAGGCGGTCCCCCCACAGCACTTGATCTCGATGGGCAGTGATTTGAAGATCCCTGACTACCGCCACCCCCTTACACAAATCAGAACAGTTCGGGGTTCTATGAAAAGACCCAAGTTCCCACCTTCACCCCATACTGTTGCCCAGAGCAACTGTTAGCAGTTGGTGTATGTGCGTTAGGAGCTGAGCTTCGTCCCAAGTTCATATATTGAAGTTCTAACTCCCAGTACCTCAGAGTGTAACCTTATTTGGAGATAGGGCCATTATAGAGGTAATTAAGGTCATTAGGGTGAGGTCATTAGGGTGGGCCCTGATCCTATATAACTGGTGTCCTCATATAATAAAAAGGGGACAGCCAGGGACGGTGGCTCACACCTGTAATCCCAGCACTTTGGGAGGTGGAGGCGGGAGGATTGCTTGAGGTCAGGAGTTTGAGACCAGCCCAAGCAACATAGGGAGACCCCGTCTCTACAGGGGAAAAAAAAAAATCAGTGGCTGTGGTGGCCTGTGCTTATAGTCCCAGCTACTTGGGACACTGAGGCAAGAGCATTGCTTGAGTCCAGGAGTTTAAGGCTGCAGTAAGCTATGATTGTACCATTGCATCACTGCACTCCAGCCTGGGCAACAGAGCGAGACCCTGTGTCAAAAATAAATAAATAGGGCCAGGCACAGTGGCTCATGCCTGTAATCCTAGCACTCTGGGAGGCCAAGGTAGGAGGATTGCTTGAGGCCAAGAGTTGGATACCAGCCTGAGCAAGAGCAAGACTGTCTCTACAAAAAATAGAAAAATTAGCCGAGCCTGGTGGTGTGTGCCTGTAGTCCCAGCTACTCGGGAGGCTGAGGCAGAAGGATTGCTTGAGCCCAGGAGCTTGAGGTTGCTATGATCTGTGATGACACCACTGCACTCTAGCCCGGGAGACAGAGGGAGACTCTGCCTCAAAACAAAGAAACAAATAAAAGGGGGGGATTTGGAGGCAGACATGCACACAGGGAGGCCATGGGAGGGGATACAGGGAGCAGACTGCCATCTACAAGCCAAGGACAGAAGCCTGGATCCAATCCTTTACTCACAGTCTCAGAAGGAAACCCTGTCGCTCTCTGGCCTCCAGACTGGGAGACAGTACATTTCTGTTGTTTAAGCCACTCAACTTACGGTACTTTGTTTTGGCAGCCCTCACAAACTAATACAATATGCTTCTAAATATTTTCCAATCGTTCATAAACGTATCTCCATCAATAGAGACTATTTTTACACAAATGCCCTCATACTATTCATGCTATTTCACCACTTACTTTTTCATTTTGTGATATATAATAGATACCTTATTTTTGGAGCAGCTGCGTCGACTCACTCACTGATGGCCCATCATTGATCTCCCAGGGCCCTGTGGGGTGATATTTAGGTTGCTTCCACGTTGTTGCCACAGACAAGAATACAGCAGTGATGGGATGATTTTTTAATCTGTTCCCCTACCTGGCATCCCACATGGCCTTGGAGCCATCCCCTAAGGGCCAACCCAGGTCCTTCCAAGACATTTGGCCCTTCTTGGGCTCAGATCTCAGTTTCCCAGCCTGACTGGTTCTTGGCTGGTCCCTGCATATGATGTATGTGGGTTTCTAGCAGCAGACGGTGTTTTTTTAACTCTGCCCTGATCCAGACATGTACACTTGGAGAGACATAAAGGTTTGTAACTTCTTCTATTTCTTGTGCGTGCCTTCTTGGGTGAGCCAGAACTTCCAGAATAATATTAGTTAATATAATAATGACGAGGGTAGGGGATACCTTTAACCTCTCTCTGTGCTCCTGCTGCTCGCCCAGGTGACTCTCCCTCCTCTCTGTCATCGTGACTGCCCCAGGGTTCCTGGGGGTCATTCTCCCCGACTCTGATGTAGGGAGTGAGCGCCTGGAAACTGCCATGCGGCAGACTGTATTTTCCTGTAGAAAATGCATGTTCGCAATTTCCTTGACCAAACCGTAATGCCCTTGAAGTTTAGCCCAGAGACAGGCAGTTCTACTGCCACACGGATTTGACCTAAAGCTAACGTATTATCCCCCAAATCACTGGTTGGGCATTTATTTTAAATTGATTTCATCTGTCTTCTTGGAGTTCGGAAAGGCCTTCCAAGCACGATTTGGACTGCTGTGTGTTCTAAACCACCTGCCAGGGCAGCCGTGTGCTGCCCCGTACTTATTTCTCGAGCGAGTAGCAGCATTAACATCACTTCTTTGACATGAGACTTGTGCTCCAAGTTCCGGATCAATCGTTTTAAAAGGAACCTTTGTATTGTTATGAAGACAATACAAATGAAATAAATGAAAGTTTAAAGATAAAAAAGAGGAAAATTCACTCCAAATCATACCGCCCTGACACAAAAATTATATTCATTTTTGCTCATTTCCTTTTAGTCTCTGCCCATATATTTATCTTTTTCAGAATTGCATTCATTGAATTTATGCAATTTGAGTGTCGCTTGTTTAATTTAACTTAGTGAGTATGTTCATGGCTCCACATAATCTGCATAATGACCATGCTGGTGGCAGCATGATGTTCCCTGTAAGTAAACTAATGGTAATTGGGTGACCCTCCCCTGACACTGAGCATGAGGCTGCTTCCCAGTTTTCACTATTACACGTAATACAGTGGACGCTTTTGAGCCAGGGCTTTTTCTGCTTTTGGATACTTCCACAGGACAACCCCGAGAGTGGAATTACTGGGTCAAAAGATCAGAAGGTTTTTAGGATTTGTATTGCCCTCCTAAGGAGTTGTGCTAGGTCATGTGCTGCCAATGCAGCAAGCGGAAGCCCAGGCCCACTCTGAATGGTGGCTCCTCCTCTTCACAGACAGGACCTGCAGGGTCCCCATCACCTGAGTCCTGCTTGACTTCAGTCACGAGGGTTTGGAAAGGAGTCACGGAGTATTGGGTCTTCGTCCCAGTCTCCAACCAGAGCTGTGGCTGCAGGGGAGGGGCTCTCCCTGGAGGGGCACTGCCTTGAGATGACCCCAGAGAGCCCCAGGGGTTGCAGCCTGAGGTGTAGACTTTGCAGACACCACCCAGCCTGTTACCAATGCTCTGAATGCAGGCCACCTGCTCCTGATCATGTTCCTGCCTTGTTCACTCGAGTTGTTTACATAAACTCCAACAGATATGCATTTTCAGCCATGTCTTTTTTAAGGGAAAAATATTTTGTGGCATTTTGCCCACAGCACCCACCGAAGCAGACAATGTCTGATACCTAGAACGATGAAAACTATGGGAACTATACAAAGGATAACACACAGCAGCGGTATTTTCCTGCCAGAGTAGTTTCGCCATCCCAAGTCCCTGCATAATGTGCCATTATGTGCCCTGGGCTGGGGGCACTGCTTCTCCCCGCAGCCAGGCCTCCCTGAGCCAAGATCCCAGGCTGCCACCGCAGCCATCAGCGCCTTGGCCGGGAATGTTCCTGTGGCGGCCATAACAGCTGCTTAAAACAGCACACGTTCTTACAGCTCCGGATGTCAGCAATCTGAAATCAACGTGCTGGCAAGGCTATTGGTCAGCTCGGCTGCCATAACAAAGCGCCACAGACAGGGGGCTTAAACTTACAGACGTTAATCTTGCAGTTCTGGAGGCTGGAAGTCCAAGATCATGGTGCGTCCGCAGGGTAGGAGGGCACATAATGGCACATTATGCAGGGACTTGGGATGGCGAAACTACTCTGGCAGGAAAATACCGCTGCTGTGTGTTATCCTCAGGGTAGGTTTCTCCTGAGGCCTCTCTCCTGGGCTTGTAGACGGCTGTCTTCTCCTGTGTCCTCACCTGGTTTTCCCTGTGTGTGTGTCTGGGCCCTAATCTCTTCTTGTAAGAACACTGTTAGGGCCTAGAGACCATAGGCAGCAAATAACAGCCATTAGCTTCTGTATTGTGCTTGCTTAAGAGAGTGGAAAGTTTTCAGCTGACCCTTACTGACCCCGAACCTGCTATCTCGCCTTCGTTAGGGCACCTAAGAATGTAAGGAAGAAAACGGTGCCTTTCACACAGGTGTCCACGAGATAAAATAGTAGCCTGGGCCCGAGGGTCGTCGCGCCCCGGAGCTCTGAGCGGCCCAGCAGTGCTTCCTGTGTGGAAGGTGATATGACTTGGATAATGAGATGTCAAATGTACTTTAGCTAAGATTAATGTTGTTATACTTGCTTCAAAGTAAAGTTGCAGCTGTGACTTGTAACTCCTACGAAACTCATCTGAGAATATGGGAGAATTCCCGAAACCTCCTAGACCATGTCGGCCCAAGATAAGATTGTACCATGGTTAAGACTAACGCTTTTTGCTTCTGTAATTGTACTTATACAAGCAATTAGATGATTTATCTGTGTGTGATTTTTGCCTTTAAAAGAGTTGGCCTCTCATGACTGAGTGCTGCTTTTCTGTGCTGCTACCTCTAAGCAGTGCAGGGGCAGTCGCTGGCCAGCTAATAAAGACTCATAATTTGGCTCAGTTTTGGTCTTAAGTGGTCTTTTCTCGCTCTCTGGACCATAACACTAACAATATGAATATATTATAAATATCTGCCCCAAGAATGTGAGATTCCTAAAGTTCTAGTAGGCCTTGATGTATATTATCAATAATAATTATATACCAAATTGGGTGCCACAGAAATAACCAAGTCTCCTTTACGTCTATAACCATGTCTATAGTGAAATCTTTACCATCCACAGAGACGGTTGTTATTTTACTTTAATTCTTAAACAGTAGTTTGTGATCAACCGGGGTCCAAGATTTGCTTCTAGGAATGTCATGGAAAAAAACTAAATTTTTTTTTATAACTCTTATCTGAAACATTGCTAATTCTCTTGCTTTGTTTTCCAAAGCCATGAAAATATTGAGTAAATAACAAAATTATCTCCAGGATTTAAACTATTAAATTCTGCCTAGCCTAACCTTATTCATCCTCTCTAGACCTAAGGACTATCACGAAAGGGACAGGTGTATAAAATTGTAAAAACCGATTTCAAGAAATGGAATTAGTAAGTTCAGTTTGGTTCCCTTGTCTTTCTCCACCCCCACCTGGTGCCTACCTGGCAACAATGAAACTCAATGGATGCCTTCTTAAAGGGACCACAGCACTTATAGCCTAGAGACTAGATTTTACTCAAGGATTTCCCAGGACAGGCTGGGTCCCCTTCAACCTTTTAAAAAATTCTCACTGATTCCACCACTACAGCTGAGCTTCTGGGAATCCCATTCTAGAGTCATCTGTCTGAGAGCCATCTCTCTGGACTCAAAGCTGCAGGTCCTCCAGAACCTGCTCCCCCCACATTTCTTGGAGCAAATGTGAGTGGCCTTGTGCCATCGACCTCATCCGTTTCTCCCTTTTCACTTGCTTGTGTCCTTCAGCTCATCCACCTGGCTGCCCACCAACAGTGACGTTAACATCCTGGTCCCCACCTTACTCCTGGGGGACGGTTTCTCGGGGATGTGTCCCCAGATGAAAGCTTGCTGAGTCTTGGCTACCTTCTCCTCACTGCCTACTGTTAGGTCCAGAGCCCAGAGAGAGACACATGAAGCCTCACGTAGGAAAATGCTATTTTGTTTTGAGCATCTGGGTGCAGAAGGGTGGAGGTCAAAGTGTGTCCACCCCAAGGGAGAGGAAAGCCTTGGGTTTTACAGAGGGCTTCTCTGGGGGGAGTGAGTACCTGAGCCAGAACAGCTGCTGTAATAAAATTTTTTTAAATAACCAATTTCTGGGACCCCCACATCGGTGTCATCTTGTAGAGATAAGGAAGGAGGTAGCTTCGTCCTTATCAGGGGGGATGGGAACGCTGGCTGCACTTGTGGTTAGATTTACAACTTCTGCGGGCTCTCCAGACTCCTGCGACTATTGTTTTACAAGCCTAAGTTCCCCATTAACCACATTCTGTCCTCTATGTACTTTTCTTGTGGGTTCCTCCTGAAACTAACCTGCCACCTGCTATGAAGCTCGCACCCACACTTATGTTTCCAGACTCAATTTTCCTTTGTCTGGTTCCAGCTGTCTTTCCCAGCTTTGTGTATCTCTCACACATTCCAAACCTCTGCCTCTTGACCACTCACCTCTCCCCTCCCCCTCCCCCACCCCTTTGTTTTTCTTCTGGAATGGCCTCTCCAGCCCTGCACCTAGTAACGGTTTAGGCAAAGCCTCTACACCCTTCAGAGCTCAGGGACTCCCACCTCCCACAGCCGCTTCCTCCCTGCAGTGTTCTGTCTTCCCAGGCTGTGAATGTGAGCCACCCACGGCCAGGGGGTTACTCATTTCATTTCATTCTATAATGTGAAGGGTTGTGCGCAACCCTCAGGTGCTAGCTCAGGATCACGCACAGACAGAACTAAATAAATGGGACTTTTCTGAATGGCCCTGGAGGCAGGAGCTGCTGGGGGTGAGTTTGCTCCACAGAGAGGCCCAGACTTGTACTGGCTTGGTCACCCTGGGGATATCTGACAGCTGCCACAGTGGATCTTCAGGAGACAGGTAGACACACCAGCACCCAGCAGACTTGGGGCTGGTGGCGCTGCTAGGTAGAGAGGGGAGAGCCTCAGCCCCTCAGGACGCCCTGGGGTGGCCTCTGACAGTCTCCCCACTGCGGCCCCTTGCTCTCCAGCTGTGCTGGCCCGGCTCCATGGTCTGGCCTTCAAGGTCCGCACAATCGTGGCCTGTCCTCCCTGCCTGCATGTGTTTCGCACAGAGCCCATTCCACACATGTCCCACTGTGCCACCCCACCTCATGCCTTTGCTCCTCTTCTTCGTAAGCGTCACAGGAGCTCACAAGTGGTCCTCCTCTGTGCCGGGCCCTGGGCTGCCTGCGTGGGCTCCAGTCACTGTGCTGGCATGGCAGCCTCTGAAGTAGATGCTATCACCCGCATTTTACAGAGGAGGACGCTGAGGCACAGAGAGGGTAAGACAGTTGTCAGGGGCAGCAGATAGGAAGGGTGGAATAGTCTGGAGCTCACTCTGCTCTCTTCCCACCTAACACTAGATCTGTCCTTCAAGGCCCAGCTCACATCTCTGTGAAAATGTTCAAACTCATGTGATGGCAAAGGTTGCATTTTGCTAATAACAGCTAAAAAATCCCAAAACAAAACCTGCATTTCCTCCATCTACTCTTTCCTCTGAAAGAAAAATAGAAAACAAAAACAAAAATAAACTAAGCCCCTGCACCCACCCCAGTTGTCTGGCCTGGCTGCCCTCCTGGCTCTCTGCTGCCCCCCTGTGGCTGTTTGTTTTCCCCCCGTAGAGAAGGATGGTAACTGCTGGTCCCCTGAGCTCCTTCCCAGCAGCAGATGTTCCTCCTGGGTGTTTGGAGGGTCAGACTATGGGACTCAATGTGACTGTGACAGATAGGATCTCTGCTCTTATGCTGCAAGCTTAGCTTCAGTAAATCACACAAATACATGCAATCTTTGCCACTGCAGGTGTAAAGCCATTTTTCATGTTCATAAAAAATTGAGGTCAGGGCCGGACGTGATGGCCCACATTTGTAATCTCATCACTCTGGAAGGCCAAGGTGGATCGCTCGAGTCTCGGAGTTGGAGGCTGCAGTGAGCTGTGACTGGGCCACTGCCCTCCAACCTGGGTGACAGAGCAAGACCCCGTATGTAAAAAAAACCCTACCTGATTAGAATAGAGGTTCACTACAAGCACACACAAAAATCTCTCAATGAGATGAACTGGCAACTTGGTGGGACAGAATTTACTAAGTAGTTGGCAAAACCCAGTGGCCTGTGAGCATTTCTGTTTACTATGGAGAATTTCAAGCATACACAAAAGTGAGGCAAGTATCTTGAACTCCCATACCTTCAGCCAGATTCTCCTTTCTTCTTTTCGCCTATGTTTTGATACATATTCTCTATCTCTGTTATTTTCTTCTTTTAGTGAATTTTAAGTTTGCCGTTGTGCATACTGGGACTGTTGTGAGATTGTTTCAACTCTGCTTTCATAAGGAGCATCAATTAGTTAACTGAATTGTGTTTCTGGACATAAGGAGAACCCTATAGGGCCTCTTTTGTGATCCAGAACTTACCGTATTTCTGGGTATTTCTGGATAGGTGTTCAGTAGACATTTGTCAATTGAATATCTGGTCCTAGTCCAGGAAATGAATTAAAAACACAAAGTCTATGCCAAAAAATGCAAATAAAATGAAGTAGAAATGCCCCCATCATTGGGCTGGTTAAGGCACAGGCTGGTGAAACTTTTGTTTGGGTGATTGTAGTGCAAATTTCTGCCTCCCTGGAAGGAAGCTAGATTAAATTTCCTCTGAATTTTCTTCCAGTCTAGGGGTTCAGTGGTTGTAGTAAACAGCTCTGATTGAAACACTCAAGATAATTATGGGTTGAATGGTGAAATGTCCTAGAGAGAGCAGAGTGGGCATCGTTTAATCAGGGAACAATTCCCAGAAGAGGAGACTTTGGGGCAAATTGTAATTTGTACAAGGCAAAAAGATGGGATAAAAATGAGGAGGATAATGAGAAATAGATTTAATATTATGGAGTTTAAAAGTAATTTGGTAGGTTGGGCACTGCCCAAGAGGTATCAGTAAGGAATCATAAAGTAAATTATGGTACACTGGTTGGGCATGGTAGCTCACACCTGTAGTCCCAGCACTTTGGGAGGCTGAGATGCAAAGATTGCTCTAGGCCAGGAGTTGAAGACCAGCCTGGGCAACACAGTAAAATCCTATCTCTACAAAAAATAAAAAACATTAGCCAGACATGGTGGTGGGCACCTGCGGTCCCAGCTATTGGGAGGCAGAGGCTGGAGGATCTCTTGAACTCAGGAATTGGAGACTGCAGTGAGCTATGATTGCATCACTGAACTGCAGTCTGGGTAACAGAGCAACACCCTGCCTCAAAAAAAAAGAAAAAATTGGCCGGGTGTGATGGCTCACGCCTGTAATCCCAGGACTCTGGGAGGCTGAGGCGGGAGGAACGCTCGAGGTCAGGAGTTCGAGAACAGCTTGGCAAGAGCGAGATCCTGTCTCCACTAAAAATATATAGAAAAAGATTATCCGGGCATGGTAGCACATGCCTGTAGTCCCAGCTTCTGGGTGCCTGAGACAGGAGGCTCGCTTGAGCCCAGGAGTTTGAGGTTGCTGTGAGCTAGGCTGTGCCAGGGCACTCTAGCCAGGGCAACAGAGTGAGACTCTGTCTCAAAAAAAAAATAATAGTGGTACAGGTACACAGTGGAAAATGTTGCAGCCCTTTGACTAAGGAAAGTTGCTTCCATTTTTACAAATCCCCAGAGACCCCACCTCTGACAGTTAAACCTCCAAGGCAAGGGAGCTTCCTGAAAAGCTCTTTGCTCATCTCAGCTGCTCCAATAAACAGACTCTCTCTCCGGTGGGAGGTGGAGGGGAAAACTGGGAAGTGAGGGGAAGGGATTTACCAAGCTGAGCCCTAGTTTCCTCACCTGTAAGATCAAAATAATGATGTTACCACAGAATGTTTCTTGTGAGAATTAAACCGAATGGACAATCAATCTAACGTCATCTCCCGTGGTTGAGTCTTAGGACTGTGGTTATTAGTGCATCCACCCTCCATCCTCTCTGAAGCCTGAAACTGAGCAAACACTTCCCTGGGTTTAGTCTAATTCTAGACCCAGTTCTGGTCTCTCTATTCTCTCTGCCTTCAACAGAGGTGATTATTTTTTCCAGGAAAAGATAGTTTTACTCTAAATATGTACAAAGGGAGGCTGAAGCAGGAAGATCACTTGAGCTCAGGAGTACAGAGTTTGGAAGGATGGACACAAATCATACAAATAGGTCAAATTGAAATATTGAAAATAAATTTTCAAATATCATCAAATTCTGTCATTAAATTCTAATATTCCCCTAAAGGGGAAACTGTTTAGCCAGTTTTCTCCTTATGGAAATTAAAGTGATACAGAGTGGCAAATTTTGTTAGACGATGGTGTGTGTATATCACTCTCACATGCGTTTCCTATGTGCCGGACACTACATACACAAATAAGCAAGTCTCTATGTTATTCCTTGCAGGGAACGTGGCCAGTGCTCCCCGCAAAAAACTGGGTCCCTTTGGTAGAGTTGCAAGGGATAAGAAAATAATAGAGAAAAATGGAAAATGGAAGAAATAAAAGAATACACTGAGACGAAGATATAGTTTTATAAGTTTATAAAGATTATAGGCAAAGCAGGAGCTCAGGGGGCTCGTACCTCTCCGTTGGTCTCAAAAGCCCCGAATGAGGTCTTACATGGTAACTTATAGAAAATAGTGAATAATTGTCAGGGGTAACAGATTTACATAACAACAGGTAGTTTCTCTCAGGTTAACAGATTTTCAAAAGGCTTTTACAGAAGGCTTCCACAGATTCTTTAACTAATTCTATTTACGTGAGCAAACGGTTACAAAGTCTTTCAAAGATTAATTTCTAAATTCTAAGGTAAGTTTATCATTTGAACAGAGGGGTTAAACAGAGACATGTAAGCTCCATGTTTATTAGGTTACAGTGAATGGAGACAGGTAGTCTAGAGTGGTTTAAACAAAAGCTTTGCTTTTAGCCATTCAGGAAGCTGTCGTTTCCGGGAAGCTGTTTGTTCCGGAGGGCACTCCATTGTCAGCTCTCAGCCTATAGTTTTTAACAGATTCACTT